>CM062297.1:44322141-44506511 GCA_031216915.1 Pictodentalium vernedei | reverse complement strand
TCCCCGATGGGGAACGTATCAGATATTAAGCTGATAAGAACAGATACTACACTTTGATCTTAGCCAAAAGGCCGAGAAGCGATGTCGATTTTTTCTCTGATCCTTCCATGTATTCAGAATGAAATTATCTTCTGCCACGGTGAGAAGATATCATAGAAAGGCAGTCGAATGGTTAAATGGGAAATGAGTGGACCCCCTCTCCACCATGCTGCCTATGCTGGTTCGCGTGCAAGCTTAAAATGATTTTTTCGGATTTCCTCAAGAACTGAAAATCCCTGACATGTGTCGATGATTCCCACAGACAGCGCGGACAGCACGCTTTTTTGGCCCAAACTCACAAATCTCAAACTTATCAAAACGTTCACTCAACGTAGTTAGGACGTTTAATCTACGAAAAATCATGCGGTCAATATTGGCCATTTACCTGCTTTGATTGTTCGCACCTGGAATATGCACTCCCAGTTTGGAATAAATTTAAGGCGTTTGCGTAAAGTAAGAAAAATGCTTTCGATCTGTTTGAAGTGAAAAGGAATAAATTACACAATTTCATTTGCGATCGTAAAACGAATGCTTCCATTCGACAAATTGCAAATTTAAAAAATAAATCTTTCCAGATTGTTGGCCCATTTTATAAAATTCTGTTATGAACGCCCAGACCTGTGTTTACTTGATATAAGATGCTTCATTTTCACCATTCTAATGTCTACGGCCATATCACGTTGAAAACACCGGTTCTCGTCCGATCACCGAAGTTAAGCAACGTCGAGCCCGGTTAGTACTTGGATGGGTGACCGCCTGGGAATACCGGGTGCTGTAGACATTTTACTCAAATTCAAATAGGCCTAGCGAACATGTTAAATCTCTATTTATCCCCTCCCCATTTTGACTAAGGGAAACCAGTTTTTGATAAAGTGCAGATAAAATATTATAAAAAACAATTTCTTATGTTAATAGCCTTGTTTTCAGTTTTCTTTCTCTCTGTTTTGTTTTGTTTTTATGAAGGGGTGAGCGCGAACGCAGACCCCCATACGCACAAATTGTGCACTCGAGTCGCCCACATTTGGGGCGATCGCTGGAGTCAGCCCAACCGAAGTGCAATGGAAGAGCCTCATCCAGGAGGCACGCCCATAGTTGATCAGCGTGAACCTCCGAGCCAGGTAAGTATGCTTTTCGCTGGTCACGCGACCTGCCTAGCTAGTAAACATTGCGACACCGACGGGGTGTTTTACCTTGATGTTAGTTGTTGTCATTCTCCGTTTTGGACACTTTTTTTTTTAAAACCTATCTTTATCATTGTGAAAATTCTGTTTACTTTTTTTTTCTTCACAAACACACCATTTTATCACAAAACGAAAATATTTTTGACATTCATTTCATAGTTAACAAATATTGTTTAGGTTTGCTGGATTTTGTGCATTCAGCAATCTAATTTCAGACGTTGGACATACGTATGTAAAATGTTCTGCAAACGTTCTTTGGTACAGAGCATTTGTAGTCACGCAGGAGGATAAACTTTTTGCGGTGAAAATCGACTCACTTTTTAGTTATTGGCGTCTAAGGTGTATACCTATGCAAAATGGCTTATCGTGACTGTGACAATTTGACGGGGCGTGGAGGAAGCAAGAGTACGGTCCGGAGAGAATCACCGAGCAGCTGTCAGCTCCTCAACATTCTGACTCTGTTCAAGTTCCACTCGAGCAGGGTTACAGAGGTTGAAGACATGTCCAACATCGACGTGCAGTACGCCTTAGTACACGCCGTCATCCGGGATTTTTAAAGGTGCCTTGCTCAAGGACACAACGCGGGTCGTCTCGAACTCGGGACCTCTAGCATAGAAGTCAAACAGTCTACCCCCGAGAGCCCATTCCATACAAAGAAAAAATAATAGCAACAGCACCACCAACATGATGGTAGTGGCGGCGCGTAGGGGGGGGGGGGGGGGGTGGGGGGGGGGGGGCAAAACATGAATCTATTTTTAATTTATTTTGGTAGTGGGCCGATCCCGGAGGTACTGCAATACCGGGCCAACCCGTGGCGAGGTTAGAGCAAGCTCTGTGGCACTCACCTGGTGTCAAAAATCAGTTTAATATCGATGCTCCCCGATGGGGAACGTATCAGATATTAAGCTGATAAGAACAGATACTACACTTTGATCTTAGCCAAAAGGCCGAGAAGCGATGTCGATTTTTCTCTGATCCTTCCATGTATTCAGAATGAAATTATCTTCTGCCACGGTGAGAAGATATCATAGAAAGGCAGTCGAATGGTTAAATGGGAAATGAGTGGACCCCCTCTCCACCATGCTGCCTATGCTGGTTCGCGTGCAAGCTTAAAATGATTTTTTCGGATTTCCTCAAGAACTGAAAATCCCTGACATGTGTCGATGATTCCCACAGACAGCGCGGACAGCACGCTTTTTTGGCCCAAACTCACAAATCTCAAACTTATCAAAACGTTCACTCAACGTAGTTAGGACGTTTAATCTACGAAAAATCATGCGGTCAATATTGGCCATTTACCTGCTTTGATTGTTCGCACCTGGAATATGCACTCCCAGTTTGGAATAAATTTAAGGCGTTTGCGTAAAGTAAGAAAAATGCTTTCGATCTGTTTGAAGTGAAAAGGAATAAATTACACAATTTCATTTGCGATCGTAAAACGAATGCTTCCATTCGACAAATTGCAAATTTAAAAAATAAATCTTTCCAGATTGTTGGCCCATTTTATAAAATTCTGTTATGAACGCCCAGACCTGTGTTTACTTGATATAAGATGCTTCATTTTCACCATTCTAATGTCTACGGCCATATCACGTTGAAAACACCGGTTCTCGTCCGATCACCGAAGTTAAGCAACGTCGAGCCCGGTTAGTACTTGGATGGGTGACCGCCTGGGAATACCGGGTGCTGTAGACATTTTACTCAAATTCAAATAGGCCTAGCGAACATGTTAAATCTCTATTTATCCCCTCCCCATTTTGACTAAGGGAAACCAGTTTTTGATAAAGTGCAGATAAAATATTATAAAAAACAATTTCTTATGTTAATAGCCTTGTTTTCAGTTTTCTTTCTCTCTGTTTTGTTTTGTTTTTATGAAGGGGTGAGCGCGAACGCAGACCCCCATACGCACAAATTGTGCACTCGAGTCGCCCACATTTGGGGCGATCGCTGGAGTCAGCCCAACCGAAGTGCAATGGAAGAGCCTCATCCAGGAGGCACGCCCATAGTTGATCAGCGTGAACCTCCGAGCCAGGTAAGTATGCTTTTCGCTGGTCACGCGACCTGCCTAGCTAGTAAACATTGCGACACCGACGGGGTGTTTTACCTTGATGTTAGTTGTTGTCATTCTCCGTTTTGGACACTTTTTTTTTTAAAACCTATCTTTATCATTGTGAAAATTCTGTTTACTTTTTTTTTCTTCACAAACACACCATTTTATCACAAAACGAAAATATTTTTGACATTCATTTCATAGTTAACAAATATTGTTTAGGTTTGCTGGATTTTGTGCATTCAGCAATCTAATTTCAGACGTTGGACATACGTATGTAAAATGTTCTGCAAACGTTCTTTGGTACAGAGCATTTGTAGTCACGCAGGAGGATAAACTTTTTGCGGTGAAAATCGACTCACTTTTTAGTTATTGGCGTCTAAGGTGTATACCTATGCAAAATGGCTTATCGTGACTGTGACAATTTGACGGGGCGTGGAGGAAGCAAGAGTACGGTCCGGAGAGAATCACCGAGCAGCTGTCAGCTCCTCAACATTCTGACTCTGTTCAAGTTCCACTCGAGCAGGGTTACAGAGGTTGAAGACATGTCCAACATCGACGTGCAGTACGCCTTAGTACACGCCGTCATCCGGGATTTTTAAAGGTGCCTTGCTCAAGGACACAACGCGGGTCGTCTCGAACTCGGGACCTCTAGCATAGAAGTCAAACAGTCTACCCCCGAGAGCCCATTCCATACAAAGAAAAAATAATAGCAACAGCACCACCAACATGATGGTAGTGGCGGCGCGTAGGGGGGGGGGGGGGGGTGGGGGGGGGGGGGCAAAACATGAATCTATTTTTAATTTATTTTGGTAGTGGGCCGATCCCGGAGGTACTGCAATACCGGGCCAACCCGTGGCGAGGTTAGAGCAAGCTCTGTGGCACTCACCTGGTGTCAAAAATCAGTTTAATATCGATGCTCCCCGATGGGGAACGTATCAGATATTAAGCTGATAAGAACAGATACTACACTTTGATCTTAGCCAAAAGGCCGAGAAGCGATGTCGATTTTTCTCTGATCCTTCCATGTATTCAGAATGAAATTATCTTCTGCCACGGTGAGAAGATATCATAGAAAGGCAGTCGAATGGTTAAATGGGAAATGAGTGGACCCCCTCTCCACCATGCTGCCTATGCTGGTTCGCGTGCAAGCTTAAAATGATTTTTTCGGATTTCCTCAAGAACTGAAAATCCCTGACATGTGTCGATGATTCCCACAGACAGCGCGGACAGCACGCTTTTTTGGCCCAAACTCACAAATCTCAAACTTATCAAAACGTTCACTCAACGTAGTTAGGACGTTTAATCTACGAAAAATCATGCGGTCAATATTGGCCATTTACCTGCTTTGATTGTTCGCACCTGGAATATGCACTCCCAGTTTGGAATAAATTTAAGGCGTTTGCGTAAAGTAAGAAAAATGCTTTCGATCTGTTTGAAGTGAAAAGGAATAAATTACACAATTTCATTTGCGATCGTAAAACGAATGCTTCCATTCGACAAATTGCAAATTTAAAAAATAAATCTTTCCAGATTGTTGGCCCATTTTATAAAATTCTGTTATGAACGCCCAGACCTGTGTTTACTTGATATAAGATGCTTCATTTTCACCATTCTAATGTCTACGGCCATATCACGTTGAAAACACCGGTTCTCGTCCGATCACCGAAGTTAAGCAACGTCGAGCCCGGTTAGTACTTGGATGGGTGACCGCCTGGGAATACCGGGTGCTGTAGACATTTTACTCAAATTCAAATAGGCCTAGCGAACATGTTAAATCTCTATTTATCCCCTCCCCATTTTGACTAAGGGAAACCAGTTTTTGATAAAGTGCAGATAAAATATTATAAAAAACAATTTCTTATGTTAATAGCCTTGTTTTCAGTTTTCTTTCTCTCTGTTTTGTTTTGTTTTTATGAAGGGGTGAGCGCGAACGCAGACCCCCATACGCACAAATTGTGCACTCGAGTCGCCCACATTTGGGGCGATCGCTGGAGTCAGCCCAACCGAAGTGCAATGGAAGAGCCTCATCCAGGAGGCACGCCCATAGTTGATCAGCGTGAACCTCCGAGCCAGGTAAGTATGCTTTTCGCTGGTCACGCGACCTGCCTAGCTAGTAAACATTGCGACACCGACGGGGTGTTTTACCTTGATGTTAGTTGTTGTCATTCTCCGTTTTGGACACTTTTTTTTTTAAAACCTATCTTTATCATTGTGAAAATTCTGTTTACTTTTTTTTTCTTCACAAACACACCATTTTATCACAAAACGAAAATATTTTTGACATTCATTTCATAGTTAACAAATATTGTTTAGGTTTGCTGGATTTTGTGCATTCAGCAATCTAATTTCAGACGTTGGACATACGTATGTAAAATGTTCTGCAAACGTTCTTTGGTACAGAGCATTTGTAGTCACGCAGGAGGATAAACTTTTTGCGGTGAAAATCGACTCACTTTTTAGTTATTGGCGTCTAAGGTGTATACCTATGCAAAATGGCTTATCGTGACTGTGACAATTTGACGGGGCGTGGAGGAAGCAAGAGTACGGTCCGGAGAGAATCACCGAGCAGCTGTCAGCTCCTCAACATTCTGACTCTGTTCAAGTTCCACTCGAGCAGGGTTACAGAGGTTGAAGACATGTCCAACATCGACGTGCAGTACGCCTTAGTACACGCCGTCATCCGGGATTTTTAAAGGTGCCTTGCTCAAGGACACAACGCGGGTCGTCTCGAACTCGGGACCTCTAGCATAGAAGTCAAACAGTCTACCCCCGAGAGCCCATTCCATACAAAGAAAAAATAATAGCAACAGCACCACCAACATGATGGTAGTGGCGGCGCGTAGGGGGGGGGGGGTGGGGGGGGGGGGGCAAAACATGAATCTATTTTTAATTTATTTTGGTAGTGGGCCGATCCCGGAGGTACTGCAATACCGGGCCAACCCGTGGCGAGGTTAGAGCAAGCTCTGTGGCACTCACCTGGTGTCAAAAATCAGTTTAATATCGATGCTCCCCGATGGGGAACGTATCAGATATTAAGCTGATAAGAACAGATACTACACTTTGATCTTAGCCAAAAGGCCGAGAAGCGATGTCGATTTTTCTCTGATCCTTCCATGTATTCAGAATGAAATTATCTTCTGCCACGGTGAGAAGATATCATAGAAAGGCAGTCGAATGGTTAAATGGGAAATGAGTGGACCCCCTCTCCACCATGCTGCCTATGCTGGTTCGCGTGCAAGCTTAAAATGATTTTTTCGGATTTCCTCAAGAACTGAAAATCCCTGACATGTGTCGATGATTCCCACAGACAGCGCGGACAGCACGCTTTTTTGGCCCAAACTCACAAATCTCAAACTTATCAAAACGTTCACTCAACGTAGTTAGGACGTTTAATCTACGAAAAATCATGCGGTCAATATTGGCCATTTACCTGCTTTGATTGTTCGCACCTGGAATATGCACTCCCAGTTTGGAATAAATTTAAGGCGTTTGCGTAAAGTAAGAAAAATGCTTTCGATCTGTTTGAAGTGAAAAGGAATAAATTACACAATTTCATTTGCGATCGTAAAACGAATGCTTCCATTCGACAAATTGCAAATTTAAAAAATAAATCTTTCCAGATTGTTGGCCCATTTTATAAAATTCTGTTATGAACGCCCAGACCTGTGTTTACTTGATATAAGATGCTTCATTTTCACCATTCTAATGTCTACGGCCATATCACGTTGAAAACACCGGTTCTCGTCCGATCACCGAAGTTAAGCAACGTCGAGCCCGGTTAGTACTTGGATGGGTGACCGCCTGGGAATACCGGGTGCTGTAGACATTTTACTCAAATTCAAATAGGCCTAGCGAACATGTTAAATCTCTATTTATCCCCTCCCCATTTTGACTAAGGGAAACCAGTTTTTGATAAAGTGCAGATAAAATATTATAAAAAACAATTTCTTATGTTAATAGCCTTGTTTTCAGTTTTCTTTCTCTCTGTTTTGTTTTGTTTTTATGAAGGGGTGAGCGCGAACGCAGACCCCCATACGCACAAATTGTGCACTCGAGTCGCCCACATTTGGGGCGATCGCTGGAGTCAGCCCAACCGAAGTGCAATGGAAGAGCCTCATCCAGGAGGCACGCCCATAGTTGATCAGCGTGAACCTCCGAGCCAGGTAAGTATGCTTTTCGCTGGTCACGCGACCTGCCTAGCTAGTAAACATTGCGACACCGACGGGGTGTTTTACCTTGATGTTAGTTGTTGTCATTCTCCGTTTTGGACACTTTTTTTTTTAAAACCTATCTTTATCATTGTGAAAATTCTGTTTACTTTTTTTTTCTTCACAAACACACCATTTTATCACAAAACGAAAATATTTTTGACATTCATTTCATAGTTAACAAATATTGTTTAGGTTTGCTGGATTTTGTGCATTCAGCAATCTAATTTCAGACGTTGGACATACGTATGTAAAATGTTCTGCAAACGTTCTTTGGTACAGAGCATTTGTAGTCACGCAGGAGGATAAACTTTTTGCGGTGAAAATCGACTCACTTTTTAGTTATTGGCGTCTAAGGTGTATACCTATGCAAAATGGCTTATCGTGACTGTGACAATTTGACGGGGCGTGGAGGAAGCAAGAGTACGGTCCGGAGAGAATCACCGAGCAGCTGTCAGCTCCTCAACATTCTGACTCTGTTCAAGTTCCACTCGAGCAGGGTTACAGAGGTTGAAGACATGTCCAACATCGACGTGCAGTACGCCTTAGTACACGCCGTCATCCGGGATTTTTAAAGGTGCCTTGCTCAAGGACACAACGCGGGTCGTCTCGAACTCGGGACCTCTAGCATAGAAGTCAAACAGTCTACCCCCGAGAGCCCATTCCATACAAAGAAAAAATAATAGCAACAGCACCACCAACATGATGGTAGTGGCGGCGCGTAGGGGGGGGGGGGGGGGGGGGGGGGGGGCAAAACATGAATCTATTTTTAATTTATTTTGGTAGTGGGCCGATCCCGGAGGTACTGCAATACCGGGCCAACCCGTGGCGAGGTTAGAGCAAGCTCTGTGGCACTCACCTGGTGTCAAAAATCAGTTTAATATCGATGCTCCCCGATGGGGAACGTATCAGATATTAAGCTGATAAGAACAGATACTACACTTTGATCTTAGCCAAAAGGCCGAGAAGCGATGTCGATTTTTCTCTGATCCTTCCATGTATTCAGAATGAAATTATCTTCTGCCACGGTGAGAAGATATCATAGAAAGGCAGTCGAATGGTTAAATGGGAAATGAGTGGACCCCCTCTCCACCATGCTGCCTATGCTGGTTCGCGTGCAAGCTTAAAATGATTTTTTCGGATTTCCTCAAGAACTGAAAATCCCTGACATGTGTCGATGATTCCCACAGACAGCGCGGACAGCACGCTTTTTTGGCCCAAACTCACAAATCTCAAACTTATCAAAACGTTCACTCAACGTAGTTAGGACGTTTAATCTACGAAAAATCATGCGGTCAATATTGGCCATTTACCTGCTTTGATTGTTCGCACCTGGAATATGCACTCCCAGTTTGGAATAAATTTAAGGCGTTTGCGTAAAGTAAGAAAAATGCTTTCGATCTGTTTGAAGTGAAAAGGAATAAATTACACAATTTCATTTGCGATCGTAAAACGAATGCTTCCATTCGACAAATTGCAAATTTAAAAAATAAATCTTTCCAGATTGTTGGCCCATTTTATAAAATTCTGTTATGAACGCCCAGACCTGTGTTTACTTGATATAAGATGCTTCATTTTCACCATTCTAATGTCTACGGCCATATCACGTTGAAAACACCGGTTCTCGTCCGATCACCGAAGTTAAGCAACGTCGAGCCCGGTTAGTACTTGGATGGGTGACCGCCTGGGAATACCGGGTGCTGTAGACATTTTACTCAAATTCAAATAGGCCTAGCGAACATGTTAAATCTCTATTTATCCCCTCCCCATTTTGACTAAGGGAAACCAGTTTTTGATAAAGTGCAGATAAAATATTATAAAAAACAATTTCTTATGTTAATAGCCTTGTTTTCAGTTTTCTTTCTCTCTGTTTTGTTTTGTTTTTATGAAGGGGTGAGCGCGAACGCAGACCCCCATACGCACAAATTGTGCACTCGAGTCGCCCACATTTGGGGCGATCGCTGGAGTCAGCCCAACCGAAGTGCAATGGAAGAGCCTCATCCAGGAGGCACGCCCATAGTTGATCAGCGTGAACCTCCGAGCCAGGTAAGTATGCTTTTCGCTGGTCACGCGACCTGCCTAGCTAGTAAACATTGCGACACCGACGGGGTGTTTTACCTTGATGTTAGTTGTTGTCATTCTCCGTTTTGGACACTTTTTTTTTTAAAACCTATCTTTATCATTGTGAAAATTCTGTTTACTTTTTTTTTCTTCACAAACACACCATTTTATCACAAAACGAAAATATTTTTGACATTCATTTCATAGTTAACAAATATTGTTTAGGTTTGCTGGATTTTGTGCATTCAGCAATCTAATTTCAGACGTTGGACATACGTATGTAAAATGTTCTGCAAACGTTCTTTGGTACAGAGCATTTGTAGTCACGCAGGAGGATAAACTTTTTGCGGTGAAAATCGACTCACTTTTTAGTTATTGGCGTCTAAGGTGTATACCTATGCAAAATGGCTTATCGTGACTGTGACAATTTGACGGGGCGTGGAGGAAGCAAGAGTACGGTCCGGAGAGAATCACCGAGCAGCTGTCAGCTCCTCAACATTCTGACTCTGTTCAAGTTCCACTCGAGCAGGGTTACAGAGGTTGAAGACATGTCCAACATCGACGTGCAGTACGCCTTAGTACACGCCGTCATCCGGGATTTTTAAAGGTGCCTTGCTCAAGGACACAACGCGGGTCGTCTCGAACTCGGGACCTCTAGCATAGAAGTCAAACAGTCTACCCCCGAGAGCCCATTCCATACAAAGAAAAAATAATAGCAACAGCACCACCAACATGATGGTAGTGGCGGCGCGTAGGGGGGGGGGGGTGGGGGGGGGGGGGCAAAACATGAATCTATTTTTAATTTATTTTGGTAGTGGGCCGATCCCGGAGGTACTGCAATACCGGGCCAACCCGTGGCGAGGTTAGAGCAAGCTCTGTGGCACTCACCTGGTGTCAAAAATCAGTTTAATATCGATGCTCCCCGATGGGGAACGTATCAGATATTAAGCTGATAAGAACAGATTTTTTTTTTTTCCTTAAATTGTTTATTCAGTAACAAAGCCCCTAATTACATTAAAAACCCTCAGAACCATGGTCCCTAAGGCAGTATATCACATTGACGGGGCACATAATATAAAAAAATAAGGAAAAGAGAAAAAAGTACTGCCAATACATGAATATACGAAATACACAAGTTAGTTCTGAGGGGATGACTAGAATACAACCGTTATGGTAATGATTTGATATACAACCGTTATGGAATAATGATAACAAGACGATATAAAAGAGAAAAAAAAGATGAAATTATCACAGACTAGCTTTAAATATTAAGGGGACGTAATCACATCCATTCTAATAGCAGAAAAATGTACGGTGATCTCCCTTAGTAAGTACTAGAAAGGAAAATCTATTTCACTCCCCCACTCCCTGACAGAGGCCCAGATCCCTTGAAATATATAGCAGAGTAAGTGTAAAAGGCTGAATAAATAGAAAGGTCTCACGAATATAAAGGCTCAATTTGCGAATGGACCAACCACATCTCCGAGATATAGCTGCAAAACAGACACATCCCGGAGACATGGATGGGGCATTACGAAAACAAGGCTTAAGCCGCTAGAGGCATGAGAAAAAGAAGCGAAAAAACTCCACACGCGTGGAATCACTATTAGAACACCATTAGCCGGTGGTAAACAGGGGGTGGGCGGTGAAGCTATCGGATAAGTGTATAAACTAAGAAAGCATCACTTAGCTCTGAAGAAAGCAAGGGAATGCGATACCCCAAAGTGAGAACCAGATAATCACGAAACCAAGTTGGACGGAAAAGTAGAGAAACACAAAGGGGTGAAAGCAGTCCGTCGGGAGCCCTCTGTCCAAAACGGACAGACGACACCCGAACGACAGCATCTGAAATGTAGTGAAAACAGTTCCCCTAAGGAGATTCGACGAAAACTCGAGATAAAGTTAAAAATGAAAAACAACTCTGTCATCCACAAGATGACAGATGTCTCTGTTTTTCATCCAGAATGAGCGGAATACTGGAGGAGGGAGACGTTTATAGTCACAGAGGACACGAAAGCGGATGCGACCGAGAAAAGCCATGATGACAGAATCACTAGTAACGACACGGTTATCGAACTTTGCCTCATTTCGTTTACTCCAAATGGTTTGGACGGCTTCAGTGATGAGGAGAAGAATGACAGACCGTTGTGAAGAGTCTAGGTTGGTGTCTAACTGCAGGTATCTTATGAGATTAGGGGTGCGTACCACGTGACCAAAAGAGATATTACGTACCCAACCAAAAACAATTTGCCATAACAGATCAACACACTCACAAAGGATAAACAAGTGCTGCGCCGTTTCAACCTGAGATTTACACAGACAACACCTGTTGCTCCTTTGTAAGTGATATTTGACCAGGAAGTAGTTGACTGGCAAAATGTCATGGATAAACCGCCAAGCGGTGGCACGACACACGGGATCAAGAAATCCACAGTGTAGCATTTTCCAGGTATGCTCAAAATTGATGAGGGGGTGACCACGTATCACCCGTGGTTCAACCGTAAATTCAGGTAGCAACAAAGAATAACAAAACTTTGTTGTACAGACCTGAAGCGGAAGAGGAGAATCGAGTTGTTCAAATTTGCGTAAAGCCTTCATACAGCATTTATAATAAGCTGAAGAACACTCGATATCATGTGGAACGTCATTCCTGGCTAATGACGCCTTATAACTCCTCATAGAAATACCAATCCAGTAAGTGGCAAAGTATTTCCACGCAATCTCCTCATCATTAACTAAAACTCTTAGATGCTTTAACATGAAGGCATTAAGTTTACCCTCAATGTTTATAATTCCCGCACCTCCGAGCGATTTGGGCAGGTAACAAGAGCCCCGAGCGAGTGGCTCGTTCGTACCAGCCCAAAAGAACTTAAACACTGCCCTTTGAAACAACTTCAGATAATGGTTGCCCAAAGGTACAATACTAGTATAATACCAAAGTTTGCTACAAGCACAGACACTCGATATTATACTACGACCAAAATGCGATAAATTACGCTCACTGTACATGTTCAGGGTAGTCTGGAATTTTCTGAACAAACCAGCGAAATGGTCGTCTTCTGTAAGATCATGCCCAAATTGGATACCAACAATCTTGAGTTTCGTAACGAATTCAAGATTGACTGGCTTATCAGATCTGTTTTTCCATTTGCCCAAAAATAGACCACGTGATTTATTCATGTTCAGTTTGGCACCAGATGCTAAACCAAACCTCTCCATGATAGAAAGGACCTCTCGCATGGAACGATCGGACGTTGCCATCGAGGTTGTATCATCAGCATAACATGACAGTTTAACTGATTCTGTAGCACCAGGAGGGGTTAAACCTTCAATTAAGGGGGATTCTCGCACTGCTATAGCAAATGGTTCTAGACATAAGACATAGAGCAGTGGAGAGAGGGAACAGCCTTGACGCACGCTGCGTGTGACTGGAAATGGATCAGAAATATACTGATTAACAATAACACTGCTATTAATATCAGTATAGCATAAACGGATCCAACGTAAAAAAATCGGCCCGAAACCGTATGCTTCTAAAGCCTTGAACAAGTACCGATGACTGACTCGATCAAAGGCTTTAGCCTGATCCAATGAAATAAAGGCGCAGGGGAGATTTTTCTGATTAACGTAATCAACAATATTACGTAACAGATGAGCATTGTCAAGGATTGACCGGCCAGGGACCCCGCACGTTTGATCCCTGTGCACTAATGAGGCAATCACTAGACGTAGCCGATTGGTGAAAATCTTCGATAAGATTTTATAATCAACATTCAACAAACTGATGGGCCTATAATTGCCCAAACATTCAGGATGTTGAGGATCCTTAAGAATCAAGGTTACAAGCGAGTTCCTCTGTGACGACGAGAGGTTCCCAGCATCGAAACATGCATTATAGACTTGTAACAGTACAGGTGATAAAATATCAATGAAAGATGAGTAAAACTCCTTGGTAAGACCGTCCGAACCAGGAGATTTACTATTTTTCATTTCCTTCAGAGCTTTGAATATTTCATCACTTGTAATTGGGTCTTCACAGATGTCACGGTCGTCCGTAGACAACTGGGGCACCCTCGACAGAAATTCATCACAGACAGCATCATCTATAGCTTCTGCTGTGAAAAGTTCTGAATAAAAGCCGCGAAATGCATTCAAGATATCGGAGGAGTCCGTAAACGATTGACCATCACAATCGATACGATCAACCTGTTTACGGACCGCTCTCTGTTTTTCAACTTTCAGGAAAAATTTTGATGGCTTTTCCTGATTCTCTAAAAGTCGGATTTTAGAACGCACGAAAGCGCCTTTACTGCTGTGCAGGTGAAGTTCATTTATTTCCTTTCGTAGTTCTAAAATCCTGTCAGTGTACATACCTGGGTGTGACTTTTCAGCTATATTGAGTTCAGAATACTCCAGCTCCAAGTCACGCAAAATGCTTCTATTCTTATTGGCCTGCCGTTTGCAATAGCCAATAATAAAATCACGGAAAAGGATTTTTAAATCTTCCCATCCGGAAGGGGTAATATGGGTCAAAGTAGCTGTAAGAGTCGAGATATATTCTCTGAACTGGATCTGAAACTCTTCATTCGTAAAGATAGAAGAGTTACATTTCCAGTATCCAGGTCCTATAGCTCGACAGTTAAAATTATTCAGAGTAAAATGGATAATGTCATGATCGGAAAAGCCGGATACATTTTGCCCACAGGACGAAATGGAAGTTAAAAGATCTCGTGATACGTAGAAACGGTCAAGACGGGTGGCAATATTTCCTCTCCTCCAGGTGGTACAGACCGTATCGGGGTGGAAATGGCGATATACATCCCCTAGGGAAAAATCAGAAATAATGTGGGGCCACTGTTTGGAAAAATTGGATAAAGTGGGATTACCACCAGTTTTATCCAGGGACACATTTTTGATAAAATTAAAATCCCCACCCAAAATAATGGGCTGACTGTGGACGAAAAATTGAAGGAGATCATTGAAAAATTCTTTACGGGGTTTTTCATCGTTCGGGGCGTACACGTTGATAAACCGGAGCATTTGGCCATTCACATCGGCATCAACCACAATATAACGTCCATTAAAATCATGATGGAATTTTAAAAGTTTGAAATCTAATTTTCGGGAAAACAATATGCTCACACCTCTGGACTTCACGGATCCAAAGGAGAAATAATGATGAGAGTTAAAGGATTTCGATATTTTATTCGCCAAGGAAACATTTGTAAAAAATGTTTCCTGGAGGAACAAGACATCAAAATTTTCTTGCACTGAAATGTGTTTTAAAATTAAATGTTTATCAGGGTTACAAAACCCACCACAGTTAATGGAGGCTAATCGAATCGGAATCATGGGAGGGGTGCGCTCCGTTTAGATCAATATATATAAGGTTAGCGGGAAACAAAAGGCCCGTTAGGTGGTAGAGTAAGCGATATAGTATAAAACATGTAGGAGAATCCGTGACGATTCAACCACACAGCCCCCATGGGGCTACATGGTCCAATCATCACCGAATCTATAACAGCAGATAGAGAAAGCCAACATAAATAAATGTCAGTTACCGGTTGGCATTGCACACAATAAAGTATAAAAGATAAAATAAACCGGAAAATCGGTGAAGAATCAAAACTGCAGCCCCGTAGGGCTGCAGGACCAAATCATCACCGAATCTCCCCTAAAATAGAACAGAGACTTCCTCATTTAACCGAAGACCACTTAGAGGAAAATATGCTATTCGGGAATGTACAGTAGGTACATAATGTAGGAGAAGGGTCAGTGATAATCAAAACCAACAGCCCCACAGGGGCTACAGGGCTCAACCATCACCGAACCTCCTAGTAAAAATAATGAAAACTTAATTGTGGAATAGGGTAACAACATAGATTGATGGAAAACACAAAGGATAGCTGGGAAAAGGGTTAAGTTTAGCAAAATGGACATCAGGATCGTGATGGATGAGAGCTTGGGAAGTTATTACATCACAATAAGGAAAACATCAGGAGGGGGAGAACTGGAGACACATGAAGGGAGGTAACTCCACATTGACTGTGATGTGAAAACAAAAGGAAAGCAGAGTCTTGTCGTCACTGTGATTCCGGTAGAACTTGAACGCATCAGGGGAAGGGTGATATTCAGGGAGTAGTAGATAGATGGTAGGCTGTGTGGGTTATGGAGAAAATACACCTCAGGCTATGATGGTAGGGAGTCAAAGGGGAAAAGGATAATAAAGTAAAACTTACCTTCATGTGTACTGCATGTTGAACTCCAATCTTCTTGGGATAATTTTAATATATGGGGAATGGGAAACAAGCAGTACAAAATACCAATGAAAACAACACAACCATAATTTCCGATTAACTCTCCATTACGTAACACAGCAGGTAGTTGGGATTGGATGATCACGAGAAGGATATTACTAACTATCACATCCAGGTATGGCTGCCAAAAAGCAGCCATAACCAGAGATGGTAAAAATAGATAGGAAATCAGGGTGAATATCACATAGTAAATTAGTTACAAGCAATTGCATGCATGCCCCAAATCTACCAGCCATGGCTGCTTAACAGCAGTCATGACTGAGTGAGATGAGAATACATACCGAAAACAATTAAGTATGAGTTTCTATCAACGTTAAAATGAATTCATATTGGGTTGTCCAGCATAATGGACTTGGCTGTTCGTGAGCAGCCATGACTGAGTACAGTGAGGGTATAAATCAAAAGAAACTGAGTATGGCAAAACAATAAAAAACTCCCCATCACCACCAGCCGTGACAGCTCGGAAGCAGCCATGACTGGGTGTGATGAGAAATGCAAATTTTAGAAATGATTATATCATAACAGTAAATGTTAACAACAAGAATAAAGAAATTCCACTACTATCACCCATGGCTGCTCGGAAGCAGCCATGACTGTATGTGATGAGGAATGCAATTTAAATATAATTATTTCGTGGCAGTAGAGGGTAATAGCAATTATAAGGGAATCTCGTCACTGAAAGTAATGGCTGCTTAGAAGCAGCCACAACTGGGTACGATGAGAAGGACAAAATGCAAAAGGAGAATTGCACAACAGGAAACGGGAGCAGTAATTATATTGGAGTATCAACACTACCAGCCATGGCTGTTCGGAAGCAGCCATGACTGGGCAAGAGGGGAAATACTTGATGAAACCTATGTGGAAAAACCTGGAGAGCAAGGATGAAATCAAAGCTTGATAACAAGACCGACGATAAAAAGGGGGTTGGGAATCAACGAAATGTCATTAACACGGGACGTGAAACTAACCTGATATATGGAAATGGTTGAAAGCACACGCAATGCTGTCAATGAAAAATAAATCTCCATGGGCAGCATTAAGCGTATGAAATCTCAGATAGTATATTCCAGACACAACATAACGGTGTAAACAAAGTCATCAGACCGAATATAGAGAGAGACAACGTAAAAATAATTTCTGATGCGTACAATCCAAAATAAAAACAGAGTCACATGACCAGGATGGGCAGAGTAGAATGTCACTATGTGTGTCATTAAGAACAGCAAAGCATTGACCATTGTATACAATACAAAGGCGAATGCTTCGCTGCGCTGAATAACAAAGGACAAGTCATAAGAAGGGGAAAATCAATAATGCAAACAAAAGGCCGCACGAGGTGCGACGCTGGAATGGGAAAACTGGAAGAAGTATTATTGGAAATGGGAACAGATAAAATAACCGTACAGTACTGATCGAAAACATGGGTAAATTTAAATGGAATATTTTCCTGCAAAAACTATAAAAAGGCAGTTATAAACGATCTCCCATCACAACCGGCCATGGCTGCTCCCTGAGCAGCCATGATCGGATGTGATGAGAAACGCAAACAAGGGGAAAACACTAAAGGAGGAGGAGTAGCAGGAAAGGTTGGAATAATACAGTGGAGATATACTCACAAACTTCATTGAAAATACGAACTAACAACTCTCGCAGTTACAAGACTGCAGAGAGAATAATCGTTGGGCAGTCCAGGTCCGTCGTCCGTAGAGGGTGTGTGTGCCATCATTAGTCCTTGGGCGGTCCATGGTCAGAATCCGTGAAATCAATGTCCGTTGCCGTGAGTCCTAAAAGCAGTCCAAGTCGTGATGAATGAAAGGATAACTGAATGTCACAAAAGAAACTAACGCCATGTTTCTGTAGCAGCTGTTCCTATGGTGTAGTCAGTTGGAAAAACATTAAGATTGGGTGGATAATCCGGGTTGGAATCCGGAGAGCTCACTTCAACATCGGGTGGAAAAAAGTCTTGAGAACTATCCACAGTCTTCACACTAGAACTCAACTGTACATCGGTTTGAAATAAATCCTGAGAAACGTCCACAGTTTTGGTACTTTTCGATCCAACATCCTCCTTGGAAAACGATTCCTTACGTTTCCTAGGCCCCGGTTGGGGCGTCACACTGGAGGCCGGAGAGTCCTGCGATCCCCCTAGTTTGGAATGAACCTCCTTCATAAAGGCGTATGCAACCTGCTGTTGCTCCAAAGACATGTCAGAAAGTGGTCCACGTGGTGGGTCACTCTCACCTCCTAGCTCCATGGTATCGGCGTCAACGGGTGTCTCCGACACTGCATCAGGTAACGGCTTGGAAGAAGCTTTTTCTGTAATGGAAGGAGGAGCGTTCTTCTGTGTCTTCTCACGTACACGAATCAGAGTAGTCAGCTTGGACTGGTACTCTGCTGCAGAAGTCTTGCGCTGAGAAGTTGGTAAAGATGGCTGCTTTGTAACAGTGGCATACGATCGCTGTTCAAGTCGGGTAACTGGTCCCCTACATGAGTTCCTCTTGTGGCCGACTTCGCCACATTTAAGGCAGATCGGGGGTCTGCCTGGCATGGTAAGTAGAATCTTATGCCCCATGACAACCACAGTGTGTGGAATAGCGTCGATCTCCTCTTTCGACAGCTGCAAGCAAATATCTCGAACACCATTTTCAATTTTAATGCCTGTGGAAGTGATGTGATGCTGGCGAGAAATCTTCAAAACTTTTCCATAAAGGGACAGCTCGCTCCCCAACAGAAAATCACTAACGTGATATGGAGCGAAATGCACACGAAGTGTTACCTCTTGCTTTAGCCACATGGAAAAAGAAAACGAAATGTTCTCTCGCACAACTTCATCCTGTCTTTCAAATGTATTAGCCTCCTCAGCCGACTTGAAAACAAAAAACCATTCACCTGGCCTGTCAAGCTGGTACACAGCTTCCAGTTGAGAAGCATCATCTAATAACGTTAAAAGTTGTTCAATGTGAATACGACGAGAGTTATCTCCCCTGATGTAAATTCTCACAGTCCGTTCAAGAATATTTTGAACTACACGTCTGTGATTATACATTCACACAAATAAGAACAGATACTACACTTTGATCTTAGCCAAAAGGCCGAGAAGCGATGTCGATTTTTCTCTGATCCTTCCATGTATTCAGAATGAAATTATCTTCTGCCACGGTGAGAAGATATCATAGAAAGGCAGTCGAATGGTTAAATGGGAAATGAGTGGACCCCCTCTCCACCATGCTGCCTATGCTGGTTCGCGTGCAAGCTTAAAATGATTTTTTCGGATTTCCTCAAGAACTGAAAATCCCTGACATGTGTCGATGATTCCCACAGACAGCGCGGACAGCACGCTTTTTTGGCCCAAACTCACAAATCTCAAACTTATCAAAACGTTCACTCAACGTAGTTAGGACGTTTAATCTACGAAAAATCATGCGGTCAATATTGGCCATTTACCTGCTTTGATTGTTCGCACCTGGAATATGCACTCCCAGTTTGGAATAAATTTAAGGCGTTTGCGTAAAGTAAGAAAAATGCTTTCGATCTGTTTGAAGTGAAAAGGAATAAATTACACAATTTCATTTGCGATCGTAAAACGAATGCTTCCATTCGACAAATTGCAAATTTAAAAAATAAATCTTTCCAGATTGTTGGCCCATTTTATAAAATTCTGTTATGAACGCCCAGACCTGTGTTTACTTGATATAAGATGCTTCATTTTCACCATTCTAATGTCTACGGCCATATCACGTTGAAAACACCGGTTCTCGTCCGATCACCGAAGTTAAGCAACGTCGAGCCCGGTTAGTACTTGGATGGGTGACCGCCTGGGAATACCGGGTGCTGTAGACATTTTACTCAAATTCAAATAGGCCTAGCGAACATGTTAAATCTCTATTTATCCCCTCCCCATTTTGACTAAGGGAAACCAGTTTTTGATAAAGTGCAGATAAAATATTATAAAAAACAATTTCTTATGTTAATAGCCTTGTTTTCAGTTTTCTTTCTCTCTGTTTTGTTTTGTTTTTATGAAGGGGTGAGCGCGAACGCAGACCCCCATACGCACAAATTGTGCACTCGAGTCGCCCACATTTGGGGCGATCGCTGGAGTCAGCCCAACCGAAGTGCAATGGAAGAGCCTCATCCAGGAGGCACGCCCATAGTTGATCAGCGTGAACCTCCGAGCCAGGTAAGTATGCTTTTCGCTGGTCACGCGACCTGCCTAGCTAGTAAACATTGCGACACCGACGGGGTGTTTTACCTTGATGTTAGTTGTTGTCATTCTCCGTTTTGGACACTTTTTTTTTTAAAACCTATCTTTATCATTGTGAAAATTCTGTTTACTTTTTTTTTCTTCACAAACACACCATTTTATCACAAAACGAAAATATTTTTGACATTCATTTCATAGTTAACAAATATTGTTTAGGTTTGCTGGATTTTGTGCATTCAGCAATCTAATTTCAGACGTTGGACATACGTATGTAAAATGTTCTGCAAACGTTCTTTGGTACAGAGCATTTGTAGTCACGCAGGAGGATAAACTTTTTGCGGTGAAAATCGACTCACTTTTTAGTTATTGGCGTCTAAGGTGTATACCTATGCAAAATGGCTTATCGTGACTGTGACAATTTGACGGGGCGTGGAGGAAGCAAGAGTACGGTCCGGAGAGAATCACCGAGCAGCTGTCAGCTCCTCAACATTCTGACTCTGTTCAAGTTCCACTCGAGCAGGGTTACAGAGGTTGAAGACATGTCCAACATCGACGTGCAGTACGCCTTAGTACACGCCGTCATCCGGGATTTTTAAAGGTGCCTTGCTCAAGGACACAACGCGGGTCGTCTCGAACTCGGGACCTCTAGCATAGAAGTCAAACAGTCTACCCCCGAGAGCCCATTCCATACAAAGAAAAAATAATAGCAACAGCACCACCAACATGATGGTAGTGGCGGCGCGTAGGGGGGGGGGGGGGTGGGGGGGGGGGCAAAACATGAATCTATTTTTAATTTATTTTGGTAGTGGGCCGATCCCGGAGGTACTGCAATACCGGGCCAACCCGTGGCGAGGTTAGAGCAAGCTCTGTGGCACTCACCTGGTGTCAAAAATCAGTTTAATATCGATGCTCCCCGATGGGGAACGTATCAGATATTAAGCTGATAAGAACAGATACTACACTTTGATCTTAGCCAAAAGGCCGAGAAGCGATGTCGATTTTTCTCTGATCCTTCCATGTATTCAGAATGAAATTATCTTCTGCCACGGTGAGAAGATATCATAGAAAGGCAGTCGAATGGTTAAATGGGAAATGAGTGGACCCCCTCTCCACCATGCTGCCTATGCTGGTTCGCGTGCAAGCTTAAAATGATTTTTTCGGATTTCCTCAAGAACTGAAAATCCCTGACATGTGTCGATGATTCCCACAGACAGCGCGGACAGCACGCTTTTTTGGCCCAAACTCACAAATCTCAAACTTATCAAAACGTTCACTCAACGTAGTTAGGACGTTTAATCTACGAAAAATCATGCGGTCAATATTGGCCATTTACCTGCTTTGATTGTTCGCACCTGGAATATGCACTCCCAGTTTGGAATAAATTTAAGGCGTTTGCGTAAAGTAAGAAAAATGCTTTCGATCTGTTTGAAGTGAAAAGGAATAAATTACACAATTTCATTTGCGATCGTAAAACGAATGCTTCCATTCGACAAATTGCAAATTTAAAAAATAAATCTTTCCAGATTGTTGGCCCATTTTATAAAATTCTGTTATGAACGCCCAGACCTGTGTTTACTTGATATAAGATGCTTCATTTTCACCATTCTAATGTCTACGGCCATATCACGTTGAAAACACCGGTTCTCGTCCGATCACCGAAGTTAAGCAACGTCGAGCCCGGTTAGTACTTGGATGGGTGACCGCCTGGGAATACCGGGTGCTGTAGACATTTTACTCAAATTCAAATAGGCCTAGCGAACATGTTAAATCTCTATTTATCCCCTCCCCATTTTGACTAAGGGAAACCAGTTTTTGATAAAGTGCAGATAAAATATTATAAAAAACAATTTCTTATGTTAATAGCCTTGTTTTCAGTTTTCTTTCTCTCTGTTTTGTTTTGTTTTTATGAAGGGGTGAGCGCGAACGCAGACCCCCATACGCACAAATTGTGCACTCGAGTCGCCCACATTTGGGGCGATCGCTGGAGTCAGCCCAACCGAAGTGCAATGGAAGAGCCTCATCCAGGAGGCACGCCCATAGTTGATCAGCGTGAACCTCCGAGCCAGGTAAGTATGCTTTTCGCTGGTCACGCGACCTGCCTAGCTAGTAAACATTGCGACACCGACGGGGTGTTTTACCTTGATGTTAGTTGTTGTCATTCTCCGTTTTGGACACTTTTTTTTTTAAAACCTATCTTTATCATTGTGAAAATTCTGTTTACTTTTTTTTTCTTCACAAACACACCATTTTATCACAAAACGAAAATATTTTTGACATTCATTTCATAGTTAACAAATATTGTTTAGGTTTGCTGGATTTTGTGCATTCAGCAATCTAATTTCAGACGTTGGACATACGTATGTAAAATGTTCTGCAAACGTTCTTTGGTACAGAGCATTTGTAGTCACGCAGGAGGATAAACTTTTTGCGGTGAAAATCGACTCACTTTTTAGTTATTGGCGTCTAAGGTGTATACCTATGCAAAATGGCTTATCGTGACTGTGACAATTTGACGGGGCGTGGAGGAAGCAAGAGTACGGTCCGGAGAGAATCACCGAGCAGCTGTCAGCTCCTCAACATTCTGACTCTGTTCAAGTTCCACTCGAGCAGGGTTACAGAGGTTGAAGACATGTCCAACATCGACGTGCAGTACGCCTTAGTACACGCCGTCATCCGGGATTTTTAAAGGTGCCTTGCTCAAGGACACAACGCGGGTCGTCTCGAACTCGGGACCTCTAGCATAGAAGTCAAACAGTCTACCCCCGAGAGCCCATTCCATACAAAGAAAAAATAATAGCAACAGCACCACCAACATGATGGTAGTGGCGGCGCGTAGGGGGGGGGGGGGGGTGGGGGGGGGGGGGCAAAACATGAATCTATTTTTAATTTATTTTGGTAGTGGGCCGATCCCGGAGGTACTGCAATACCGGGCCAACCCGTGGCGAGGTTAGAGCAAGCTCTGTGGCACTCACCTGGTGTCAAAAATCAGTTTAATATCGATGCTCCCCGATGGGGAACGTATCAGATATTAAGCTGATAAGAACAGATACTACACTTTGATCTTAGCCAAAAGGCCGAGAAGCGATGTCGATTTTTCTCTGATCCTTCCATGTATTCAGAATGAAATTATCTTCTGCCACGGTGAGAAGATATCATAGAAAGGCAGTCGAATGGTTAAATGGGAAATGAGTGGACCCCCTCTCCACCATGCTGCCTATGCTGGTTCGCGTGCAAGCTTAAAATGATTTTTTCGGATTTCCTCAAGAACTGAAAATCCCTGACATGTGTCGATGATTCCCACAGACAGCGCGGACAGCACGCTTTTTTGGCCCAAACTCACAAATCTCAAACTTATCAAAACGTTCACTCAACGTAGTTAGGACGTTTAATCTACGAAAAATCATGCGGTCAATATTGGCCATTTACCTGCTTTGATTGTTCGCACCTGGAATATGCACTCCCAGTTTGGAATAAATTTAAGGCGTTTGCGTAAAGTAAGAAAAATGCTTTCGATCTGTTTGAAGTGAAAAGGAATAAATTACACAATTTCATTTGCGATCGTAAAACGAATGCTTCCATTCGACAAATTGCAAATTTAAAAAATAAATCTTTCCAGATTGTTGGCCCATTTTATAAAATTCTGTTATGAACGCCCAGACCTGTGTTTACTTGATATAAGATGCTTCATTTTCACCATTCTAATGTCTACGGCCATATCACGTTGAAAACACCGGTTCTCGTCCGATCACCGAAGTTAAGCAACGTCGAGCCCGGTTAGTACTTGGATGGGTGACCGCCTGGGAATACCGGGTGCTGTAGACATTTTACTCAAATTCAAATAGGCCTAGCGAACATGTTAAATCTCTATTTATCCCCTCCCCATTTTGACTAAGGGAAACCAGTTTTTGATAAAGTGCAGATAAAATATTATAAAAAACAATTTCTTATGTTAATAGCCTTGTTTTCAGTTTTCTTTCTCTCTGTTTTGTTTTGTTTTTATGAAGGGGTGAGCGCGAACGCAGACCCCCATACGCACAAATTGTGCACTCGAGTCGCCCACATTTGGGGCGATCGCTGGAGTCAGCCCAACCGAAGTGCAATGGAAGAGCCTCATCCAGGAGGCACGCCCATAGTTGATCAGCGTGAACCTCCGAGCCAGGTAAGTATGCTTTTCGCTGGTCACGCGACCTGCCTAGCTAGTAAACATTGCGACACCGACGGGGTGTTTTACCTTGATGTTAGTTGTTGTCATTCTCCGTTTTGGACACTTTTTTTTTTAAAACCTATCTTTATCATTGTGAAAATTCTGTTTACTTTTTTTTTCTTCACAAACACACCATTTTATCACAAAACGAAAATATTTTTGACATTCATTTCATAGTTAACAAATATTGTTTAGGTTTGCTGGATTTTGTGCATTCAGCAATCTAATTTCAGACGTTGGACATACGTATGTAAAATGTTCTGCAAACGTTCTTTGGTACAGAGCATTTGTAGTCACGCAGGAGGATAAACTTTTTGCGGTGAAAATCGACTCACTTTTTAGTTATTGGCGTCTAAGGTGTATACCTATGCAAAATGGCTTATCGTGACTGTGACAATTTGACGGGGCGTGGAGGAAGCAAGAGTACGGTCCGGAGAGAATCACCGAGCAGCTGTCAGCTCCTCAACATTCTGACTCTGTTCAAGTTCCACTCGAGCAGGGTTACAGAGGTTGAAGACATGTCCAACATCGACGTGCAGTACGCCTTAGTACACGCCGTCATCCGGGATTTTTAAAGGTGCCTTGCTCAAGGACACAACGCGGGTCGTCTCGAACTCGGGACCTCTAGCATAGAAGTCAAACAGTCTACCCCCGAGAGCCCATTCCATACAAAGAAAAAATAATAGCAACAGCACCACCAACATGATGGTAGTGGCGGCGCGTAGGGGGGGGGGGTGGGGGGGGGGGGGCAAAACATGAATCTATTTTTAATTTATTTTGGTAGTGGGCCGATCCCGGAGGTACTGCAATACCGGGCCAACCCGTGGCGAGGTTAGAGCAAGCTCTGTGGCACTCACCTGGTGTCAAAAATCAGTTTAATATCGATGCTCCCCGATGGGGAACGTATCAGATATTAAGCTGATAAGAACAGATACTACACTTTGATCTTAGCCAAAAGGCCGAGAAGCGATGTCGATTTTTCTCTGATCCTTCCATGTATTCAGAATGAAATTATCTTCTGCCACGGTGAGAAGATATCATAGAAAGGCAGTCGAATGGTTAAATGGGAAATGAGTGGACCCCCTCTCCACCATGCTGCCTATGCTGGTTCGCGTGCAAGCTTAAAATGATTTTTTCGGATTTCCTCAAGAACTGAAAATCCCTGACATGTGTCGATGATTCCCACAGACAGCGCGGACAGCACGCTTTTTTGGCCCAAACTCACAAATCTCAAACTTATCAAAACGTTCACTCAACGTAGTTAGGACGTTTAATCTACGAAAAATCATGCGGTCAATATTGGCCATTTACCTGCTTTGATTGTTCGCACCTGGAATATGCACTCCCAGTTTGGAATAAATTTAAGGCGTTTGCGTAAAGTAAGAAAAATGCTTTCGATCTGTTTGAAGTGAAAAGGAATAAATTACACAATTTCATTTGCGATCGTAAAACGAATGCTTCCATTCGACAAATTGCAAATTTAAAAAATAAATCTTTCCAGATTGTTGGCCCATTTTATAAAATTCTGTTATGAACGCCCAGACCTGTGTTTACTTGATATAAGATGCTTCATTTTCACCATTCTAATGTCTACGGCCATATCACGTTGAAAACACCGGTTCTCGTCCGATCACCGAAGTTAAGCAACGTCGAGCCCGGTTAGTACTTGGATGGGTGACCGCCTGGGAATACCGGGTGCTGTAGACATTTTACTCAAATTCAAATAGGCCTAGCGAACATGTTAAATCTCTATTTATCCCCTCCCCATTTTGACTAAGGGAAACCAGTTTTTGATAAAGTGCAGATAAAATATTATAAAAAACAATTTCTTATGTTAATAGCCTTGTTTTCAGTTTTCTTTCTCTCTGTTTTGTTTTGTTTTTATGAAGGGGTGAGCGCGAACGCAGACCCCCATACGCACAAATTGTGCACTCGAGTCGCCCACATTTGGGGCGATCGCTGGAGTCAGCCCAACCGAAGTGCAATGGAAGAGCCTCATCCAGGAGGCACGCCCATAGTTGATCAGCGTGAACCTCCGAGCCAGGTAAGTATGCTTTTCGCTGGTCACGCGACCTGCCTAGCTAGTAAACATTGCGACACCGACGGGGTGTTTTACCTTGATGTTAGTTGTTGTCATTCTCCGTTTTGGACACTTTTTTTTTTAAAACCTATCTTTATCATTGTGAAAATTCTGTTTACTTTTTTTTTCTTCACAAACACACCATTTTATCACAAAACGAAAATATTTTTGACATTCATTTCATAGTTAACAAATATTGTTTAGGTTTGCTGGATTTTGTGCATTCAGCAATCTAATTTCAGACGTTGGACATACGTATGTAAAATGTTCTGCAAACGTTCTTTGGTACAGAGCATTTGTAGTCACGCAGGAGGATAAACTTTTTGCGGTGAAAATCGACTCACTTTTTAGTTATTGGCGTCTAAGGTGTATACCTATGCAAAATGGCTTATCGTGACTGTGACAATTTGACGGGGCGTGGAGGAAGCAAGAGTACGGTCCGGAGAGAATCACCGAGCAGCTGTCAGCTCCTCAACATTCTGACTCTGTTCAAGTTCCACTCGAGCAGGGTTACAGAGGTTGAAGACATGTCCAACATCGACGTGCAGTACGCCTTAGTACACGCCGTCATCCGGGATTTTTAAAGGTGCCTTGCTCAAGGACACAACGCGGGTCGTCTCGAACTCGGGACCTCTAGCATAGAAGTCAAACAGTCTACCCCCGAGAGCCCATTCCATACAAAGAAAAAATAATAGCAACAGCACCACCAACATGATGGTAGTGGCGGCGCGTAGGGGGGGGGGGGGGGTGGGGGGGGGGGGGCAAAACATGAATCTATTTTTAATTTATTTTGGTAGTGGGCCGATCCCGGAGGTACTGCAATACCGGGCCAACCCGTGGCGAGGTTAGAGCAAGCTCTGTGGCACTCACCTGGTGTCAAAAATCAGTTTAATATCGATGCTCCCCGATGGGGAACGTATCAGATATTAAGCTGATAAGAACAGATACTTTTTTTTTTTTGTTTTATAAAAGTTTATTATTCACAAAAGTCCCTATATACAATAAAAACGGGAATCCAACATTCACCGCCGAATCACAGACGTATATAGGGATACATTAAAAAAGGAAAAAATTAGAAACGGGACGAAAAAAAAAAAAAAAAAAAAAAAAAAAAAAAAAAAAAAAAAAAATTAGAAATTAACACGTCTGTGATTATACACTCACGCAAATAAAACAAAACTACCCCTCCCCCCCACACCATCACTACTCCCACCTCCACCCCATTCATTCATTCATTCATCCATACAGCACAAACACTCTGAATTCCCGTCAACGAAATGTACAGCCTTTTATGGAACTTGTTTTTTGTACAGAGTCACAAGATTCATAACAATAAAAACACTCTCAATTTATTGAGATATCACAGTTGAAATAAATAGTACATACAACTCATCATTCACTCTATCACACTCCAAACGCCCCATACTCACACAAACTTAATTAACCCTGCCACAAAATAATTAACAAGCCAAACCCAGACAAATTTGTATCATTTTACCCAAACAATCTATATATCAAGTGATCTTAAACCATAGTAGCCCAGAGAATCGACTAAACTTCATAGCATAAAATAGATGACCATGATTAATTTCTCAAATTAAACTAAACAGTAAAATGACATCCCACACCCACAAGGGCGCCATCTGCAATGCCTTGGCATTGCAGACGGCGCCCAAGTGAGGGCGAGAATTGACATCTGTAAATAGGTGACACTAAACCACAGTTTACAAACCAACATGTATTAAGGAGAAACTAACCTAAAAATTAACATAAATTTTTTAGCACTCAATAATATTATTATAATTACTATTTCAGAGTAAGATTCCAATAATAAATACTGGTAGACGCTAATGTGTGTGTGTGGGGGGGGGGGGGGGGGGGGGGGGGGTATTAATTTTAATCTCAGAAATCAATTAAATCCTACGAAACCTAAACAGACACACTTGTACGAATGAAAGAGCATTCCGCTCCACTGTGACGAAGAGTATCCCGCTTTTCGCCAGTAGGGAAAACCAGAGTACACCTCGTCACAATCAAGCAGAACGATATAATAATAAACTTTGTCTCAATTACACACTTGAGTAATGAGGAATACGATAAAACACGGCGTAGTAAACTAACAACAGTTATATTAGAAGGGGATAACCAATGGGAATCGGGTAATCATGGTCTGATAATTTACTGCACTACAACACGCTGTAGTAAAAGATTGTCAACAAACAATGACCTGAATGAAATTAAAAAGTAATAACTAACTCATCTGTTGGTGAAACCAAAATTAAAGGATACCAATGAGCCAAAACACACTGCCTAGAAAATCTCAGAGAATCGATGTGAATTCGGTTTCTCAGAGAAGCCTGGAATCGAAATTTCAGACAACTCGGAGTCACCGATTTCGTATTAAATTTTAAAGAATTTCGATTTAACCATACTGTTTCCTTATATAAACCAATGATGAAAAGAAAAGATTGTTTTTTGAAATTATTTAAATTTAGAAAATCTGGAATCTCGCAAAATTGGATCATCTCCCTGGTTAGAGGAATACTCTTTCCAGCGAGACGCCCCAAAATTACGAGAAATTCAGTTCTTAACAAAGAATAAAGGGGACATTGAAACAACAGATGAGTAAGTGTTTCTACTTGAATACAGGAAATGCATTTTCTTGTTGCGGAGATGTGCCTACCATATAGGAAATCATTTGTCAACAATCTGTCATGACTAATTAACCACCCAATGCCCCTGGCAATGGGTGAAACAAAAGAATCATTAACTCGACACCAGACTTTACTGAAGTTTATACCGGGATACTGACCAGTCACACGAGGCACGCCCCGATTCCTGCTCAGTATCGCGTTATAAAATAATTTTGTGAAAGAACCTTGCCAATTAAAATCTGGGTCGGTAACGAATTCTCTTACATACTTCATGCTTTCTTTATAGAATGCAGGAACATATTCCGAGTGTGGAACATTATTGTCAGCAAGGGCGGGGTCAAACCTTCTCAGGCTCAACCCCACCCAATATCTGGCAAAATGTACCCACTTAGCATCACGATTTAAAATAACATCTCTAATATGCTTCAAACGGAAGCTGATCAATTTGGCTGAAATATCAACCGTAGACAATCCCCCCTCCTTAATTTTATTGAACAAAACATTTCTCGCCAATACTTCGATTTTATTGCCCCAAATAAAGCGGATTAAAGACCTTTGAAAAAGTTTTAAATAATGTTTTGGAATATCAAAAATTTGACCCACATACCACAATTTTGAACAGGCCATTACTTTCGAAATTAAACTTTTGCCAAAATAAGAAAGTTGTCTTGATTTGTAGAAATTTAAAGTTTTAACAAATTTTGTATAAATTCCATGCCATATATCATCTGGTGTAACATATTTGCCAAAAATCACGCCTAAAATTTTCCCAGATCCATCTGGCCACGAAATTCCAAATTTATTATCCGCCGGTTTCCGAAAGTGCCCAAATACAAATGCTTTTGTTTTCAATAAATTTAATTTAGCACCAGATGCTCTACCGAAATAATCCGACCACCCCAAAACCCTCCCCACGGATTCCTGATCCGTGCAGAAGGCAGTGGAGTCGTCAGCATATAACGATATCTTGGCAGTATCGGGGGTTCCAGGAATAGACATACCTTTGATATGTGGGTCCCCCCTAATTTTGATAGCCAAAGGTTCCAAACATAGAACGTATAATAACGGCGAGAGGCTACAGCCTTGCCTGACTGAGCGTTGAACATCAAAATTCTCCGAAATGTGTCCATTAACTATAACTGAACTGATAATGTCAGTATATAACAATTTTACCCAAGAAATAAAATTGTCACCAAGTCCAAAAGCTCGAAGAGCTTGAAATAAATACGAGTGATCGACACGATCAAAGGCCTTCATCTGATCAAGGCAGAGGAAGGCCACAGATAAATGTTTTTGATTTACGTAATCAATAATGTTACGCATTAGATGAAGGTTATCAGCAATTGTTCTCCCAGGAACAGAACAGGTCTGATCCGGGTGAACAATATACTGTAACACCTCGCGCAAACGTAAGGACAATGCTTTTGAAAGGATTTTATAATCTACGTTAAGTAGGGATACGGGCCTCCAGAATTTCAAGTCCTCGGCATTATCCCTATCTTTACACAGTAGAGTAATAAATCCTAATCTCTGCGACTCTGACAGTTTACCAGAGATAAAACATTTATTATACAATTCAACCAAAATTGGACCAAAAATGGGGAAAAAAGTTAAATAAAATTCTTTAGGGAGGCCGTCAGAACCAGGGCTCTTGTTCGACTGCATCAAACGAAGCGCAGCTTCAATTTCATGCAGGCCAACAAGGCCCTCGCACAATTCAGCTTGATTTTCATTTAATTTTGGAACGTCCTGTAGAAAATCTCTGCAGACCCCCTCATCAACAGCTTCCTTGGAGTAAAGCCCCTGATAAAAAGTTCTGCAGTGATCAACTATTGCTTCAGTTGTATCATAAACATTTTGATTATCTTTTAACAGTGTAATTAACTTTTCTTCAGAATTTTTAGTTTCCTTGTGGAAAAAGAATTTAGTGGGCTTTTCATTACATTCAATATTTTGAAGCCTTGACCGAATTATCGCCCCTTTAGCCAAATCGTTATGTAAATTTTTTAATTGATTTTTGACATTTTTGATTTCCTCTGAATAAAAACCAGGATCTAATCTTTCACAATGTTGAAGCGAACGATATTTCCTCTCACAGTAAGAGACTACCCTACGCTTCACTGAAGCTTTTTTCTTGCAATAAGAAATTACAAAATTTTTAATTTCAATTTTCGCACTGTCCCACCACTCGGGGGAGACAGTGGCATTGTCCTTAAAAGCAGTAAAAAACTTTATGAAGGCTTGACGGAAATTTGCGTCATCAAGCAAAGAAACATTGAATTTCCAATAACTTTTACCCCGGCTGACTTTCTGTTCACGACTCATCACCAAGGTAACAAAGTCATGATCAGACAGCCAGCAGGGGTTAATATAACAATTTGAAATGGAGTTGGCCAAAATTTTTGACACATAAAATCTGTCAAGCCTACAAGAAACGCTACTACTTGACCAAGTAGTAGTAACACCAGTGGGGTTAAATTTTTGTCTATATATGTCACATAAATTGAAGTTATTGCAAAGTTTATTGATTACTGAAATACCACCCATCCCTCTAGATATATTCCCTCCCCTTTTATCAATACTTGGGTCATGGATACAGTTAAAATCACCTGCCATTATGATGGGGTTTTTACATAAACAATAAAAATCCAAATTCTGAAAAAAATCGCATCGGTCCTCCTCGTCCGTCGGGGCGTACACGTTGATAAGTCTGTAAGTAGACTTGCCAACGCACACATCCAGACAGACGATTCGGCCATCCATATCATATTGAAATTTTAAAATTTTATAATTTAAAACATTTTTTGATAAATAGATCCCCACCCCCTTGGCCCTGGGCTTACCAAAAGAACAGAAAAATTTCCCTCCCCATTCATTTTCGATTTCCTGTATAATTTTGAAGTTATCTATATGGGTTTCTTGAATAAACATAACATCAATGGACTTCAAGACAGAATGCGAAAAGAGCTGAGCCCTCTTCGCCCTATCTCGAAATCCATTGATATTAATTGAAGTAATTTTTAATTTAGCCTGATTATCCATAATGGAGGTGATTAGAAAAAAACTGTAGCAAGCCCCAATATATAATTATATAAACATTAAAAATCCGTAAAAAAATTCCGACCCAAAAATTTTTAAGCGTTACCCCTACCCCAATTTTCCTACAAGTAACTGGCCATGTGCTTTGAAACAAAAACAAAAACATAAATAATGTCACATGACCAGTTCGAATGACGAGGGGATTTCCCTTCAAGTCAAGTATTGTTAAACCCAGTGGAGCATAATCCATTGTATAAAATACAATGAAAAATACTCGACTGGGCTGAACAACAATGACTGATTGAAAGACCGAAAGAAAAATCAATATTTTTAACAATAGGGAGCACGATATGATCAAATTCTGGAAACGTTTACTGGGAAATGGCCATCTAAAATGTACACGTACAGTTTGGGTCGGAAAATGATATTTAATAACAACAGGATAATTAGCACACTTATTTGCTTTAAAACAATAAAAATTAGAATACTTAACAGAGGGAATTTTTAACAAAGAAGGGAGATAATTTAAAATCACAGATAACAATAACAAATAATTTAAGGCTGCCACTAACAAATAATTTAAGGCCACAGCCAACGCACCTGGGACCGAGAGCTTGACTCGTAGAGTCAAACTCCCGGTCCCAGGGGCGCAGGCTGCGCAGCAAAGGAAGCAAAATAATAAAATACTAATAAAAACACTATACATACAAAAAGAAATAATCCAAACTATTAGTGTGAAACTAATAGAAAAGTCCTGGGGCGGTCCGTGTTCGTCATCCATTGTATCAGTCCTGTTAAAATCGTAATCCTTTAGGCAGTCCTAGGTCGAAATCCGAAAAAACACACTAAATAACACTTTATCCTTCGTCGGAACCGTCATAGTCCACCTCTATGTCCGATCCGGAACCGAAAAGGTCCGTCGCAGATTGATGTGGCTGGCTCAGTAGCTTTTCAAGTCGAACCGTCTCCTCGGCCCAGGTAGTGAATCCTTTCTTCGTCTTCTTCTTCATCTTCTTTCCCACAACGACCTGGAAACCATCAGTGTCCTCCACGCTTTCTTCCGTCTCACGGTCTCTCTTGGACGACGCCGCACCTGACAAATCCATGGGTACCATTGGCTGAGTTTCCTCGACAACACAAACTTCATCATCTTTCTCTTTCTCTTTCTCTTTCTCTTCTGTGGTTGACTGTTGTGTAGGAATAGATCGACTCTCCTTAACAACAGCCGCCGCCGCCGAGGCATACGACATTCTCTCTGGCAGTTTGGTTCCAGGGCAGTACTGTCGTGTATGTCCAACTTCTTTACATTTCAAACACATAGGCTGTCTTCCCGGCATTGTAATCATCGCCGTCACATCCAGCAGCTTCACCGTGTATGGAATAAATTGAATTGCATGCAACGGAATTTCCAAAGTAATTTCTCTTATCCCATTGAAGATCTCAATACCATTTACCACTGTAAAAGCTCTCTTGTAGTTTATTATCTTCCCAAAGTTGCCAAAATATGATTTAACCACTTCATCGTCCATATGGTGAGGTAACCAGTGCACGCGCAGTTTAGCGTGCTGGCAGTTCCACCAGGAAAAATAAATGGCTCTACTGTTGATAAAAAGTTCTGTTCTAGTAATTAATTTCTCTCCACTCTCTTTATCTCTTACTACGACGAACCATTCGTAAGGCTTTTCCATCTTGTATAGAGCTGATATCTTGTCTGGAGGAATCACTTTCCCAATTGTTGAAACCAGATCTTCCAATCTGACTCTGCCAGGATTGGCACCACTAACATATATTCTAACAGTACAGTCGATTATCTCTCTATCCATGATCTCTTCAAGTCTTAGATCTTAGCCAAAAGGCCGAGAAGCGATGCCGATTTTTCTCTGATCCTTCCATGTATTCAGAATGAAATTATCTTCTGCCACGGTGAGAAGATATCATAGAAAGGCAGCCGAGTGGTTAAATGGGAAATGAGTGGACCCCCTTTCCACCATGCTACCTATGCTGGTTCGCGTGCAAGCTTAAAATGATTTTTTCGGATTTCCTCAAGAACTGAAAATCACTGACATGTGTCGATGATTCCCACAGACAGCGCGGACAGCACGCTTTTTTGGCCCAAACTCACAAATCTCAAACTTATCAAAACGTTCACTCAACGTAGTTAGGACGTTTAACCTACGAAAAATCATGCGGTCACTATTAGCCATTTACCTGCTTTGATTGTTCGCACCTGGAATATGCACTCCCAGTTTGGAATAAACTTCAGGCGTTTGAGTAAAGTAAGAAAAATGCTTTCGATCTGTTTGAAGTGAAAAGGAATAAATTACACAATTTGATTCGCGATCGTAAAATGAATGGTTTCATTCGACAAATTGCAAATTTAAAAAATAAATCTTTCCAGATCGTTGGCCCATTTTATAAAATTCTGTTATGAACGCCCAGACCTGTGTTTACTTGATATAAGATGCTTAATTTTCACCATTCTAATGTCTACGGCCATATCACGTTGAAAACACCGGTTCTCGTCCGATCACCGAAGTTAAGCAACGTCGAGCCCGGTTAGTACTTGGATGGGTGACCGCCTGGGAATACCGGGTGCTGTAGACATTTTACTCAAATTCAAATAGGCCTAGCGAACATGTTAAATCTCTATTCAGACCCCTCCCCATTTTGACTAAGGGAAACCAGTTTTTGATAAAGTGCAGATAAAATATTATAAAAAAACAATTTCTTATGTTAATAGCCTTGTTTTCAGTTTTCTTTCTCTCTGTTTTGTTTTGTTTTTATGAAGGGGTGAGCGCGAACGCAGACCCCCATACGCACAAATTGTGCACTCGAGTCGCCCACATTTGGGGCGATCGCTGGAGTCAGCCCAACCGAAGTGCAATGGAAGAGCCTCATCCAGGAGGCACGCCCATAGTTGATCAGCGTGAACCTCCGAGCCAGGTAAGTATGCTTTTCGCTGGTCACGCAACCTGCCTAGCTAGTAAACATTGCGACACCGACGGGGTGTTTTACCTTGATGTTAGTTGTTTTCATTCTCCGTTTTGGACACTTTTTTTTTTAAAACCTATCTTTATCATTGTGAAAATTCTGTTTACTTTTTTTTTCTTCACAAACACACCATTTTATCACAAAACGAAAATATTTTTGACATTCATTTCATAGTTAACAAATATTGTTTAGGTTTGCTGGATTTTGTGCATTCAGCAATCTAATTTCAGACGTTGGACATACGTATGTAAAATGTTCTGCAAACGTTCTTTGGTACAGAGCATTTGTAGTCACGCAGGAGGATAAACTTTTTGCGGTGAAAATCGACTCACTTTTTAGTTATTGGCGTCTAAGGTGTATACCTATGCAAAATGGCTTATCGTGACTGTGACAATTTGACGGGGCGTGGAGGAAGCAAGAGTACGGTCCGGAGAGAATCACCGAGCAGCTGTCAGCTCCTCAACATTCTGACTCTGTTCAAGTTCCACTCGAGCAGGGTTACAGAGGTTGAAGACATGTCCAACATCGACGTGCAGTACGCCTTAGTACACGCCGTCATCCGGGATTTTTAAAGGTGCCTTGCTCAAGGACACAACGCGGGTCGTCTCGAACTCGGGACCTCTAGCATAGAAGTCAAACAGTCTACCCCCGAGAGCCCATTCCATACAAAGAAAAAATAATAGCAACAGCACCACCAACATGATGGTAGTGGCGGCGCGTAGGGGGGGGGGGGTGGGGGGGGGGGGGCAAAACATGAATCTATTTTTAATTTATTTTGGTAGTGGGCCGATCCCGGAGGTACTGCAATACCGGGCCAACCCGTGGCGAGGTTAGAGCAAGCTCTGTGGCACTCACCTGGTGTCAAAAATCAGTTTAATATCGATGCTCCCCGATGGGGAACGTATCAGATATTAAGCTGATAAGAACAGATACTACACTTTGATCTTAGCCAAAAGGCCGAGAAGCGATGTCGATTTTTCTCTGATCCTTCCATGTATTCAGAATGAAATTATCTTCTGCCACGGTGAGAAGATATCATAGAAAGGCAGTCGAATGGTTAAATGGGAAATGAGTGGACCCCCTCTCCACCATGCTGCCTATGCTGGTTCGCGTGCAAGCTTAAAATGATTTTTTCGGATTTCCTCAAGAACTGAAAATCCCTGACATGTGTCGATGATTCCCACAGACAGCGCGGACAGCACGCTTTTTTGGCCCAAACTCACAAATCTCAAACTTATCAAAACGTTCACTCAACGTAGTTAGGACGTTTAATCTACGAAAAATCATGCGGTCAATATTGGCCATTTACCTGCTTTGATTGTTCGCACCTGGAATATGCACTCCCAGTTTGGAATAAATTTAAGGCGTTTGCGTAAAGTAAGAAAAATGCTTTCGATCTGTTTGAAGTGAAAAGGAATAAATTACACAATTTCATTTGCGATCGTAAAACGAATGCTTCCATTCGACAAATTGCAAATTTAAAAAATAAATCTTTCCAGATTGTTGGCCCATTTTATAAAATTCTGTTATGAACGCCCAGACCTGTGTTTACTTGATATAAGATGCTTCATTTTCACCATTCTAATGTCTACGGCCATATCACGTTGAAAACACCGGTTCTCGTCCGATCACCGAAGTTAAGCAACGTCGAGCCCGGTTAGTACTTGGATGGGTGACCGCCTGGGAATACCGGGTGCTGTAGACATTTTACTCAAATTCAAATAGGCCTAGCGAACATGTTAAATCTCTATTTATCCCCTCCCCATTTTGACTAAGGGAAACCAGTTTTTGATAAAGTGCAGATAAAATATTATAAAAAACAATTTCTTATGTTAATAGCCTTGTTTTCAGTTTTCTTTCTCTCTGTTTTGTTTTGTTTTTATGAAGGGGTGAGCGCGAACGCAGACCCCCATACGCACAAATTGTGCACTCGAGTCGCCCACATTTGGGGCGATCGCTGGAGTCAGCCCAACCGAAGTGCAATGGAAGAGCCTCATCCAGGAGGCACGCCCATAGTTGATCAGCGTGAACCTCCGAGCCAGGTAAGTATGCTTTTCGCTGGTCACGCGACCTGCCTAGCTAGTAAACATTGCGACACCGACGGGGTGTTTTACCTTGATGTTAGTTGTTGTCATTCTCCGTTTTGGACACTTTTTTTTTTAAAACCTATCTTTATCATTGTGAAAATTCTGTTTACTTTTTTTTTCTTCACAAACACACCATTTTATCACAAAACGAAAATATTTTTGACATTCATTTCATAGTTAACAAATATTGTTTAGGTTTGCTGGATTTTGTGCATTCAGCAATCTAATTTCAGACGTTGGACATACGTATGTAAAATGTTCTGCAAACGTTCTTTGGTACAGAGCATTTGTAGTCACGCAGGAGGATAAACTTTTTGCGGTGAAAATCGACTCACTTTTTAGTTATTGGCGTCTAAGGTGTATACCTATGCAAAATGGCTTATCGTGACTGTGACAATTTGACGGGGCGTGGAGGAAGCAAGAGTACGGTCCGGAGAGAATCACCGAGCAGCTGTCAGCTCCTCAACATTCTGACTCTGTTCAAGTTCCACTCGAGCAGGGTTACAGAGGTTGAAGACATGTCCAACATCGACGTGCAGTACGCCTTAGTACACGCCGTCATCCGGGATTTTTAAAGGTGCCTTGCTCAAGGACACAACGCGGGTCGTCTCGAACTCGGGACCTCTAGCATAGAAGTCAAACAGTCTACCCCCGAGAGCCCATTCCATACAAAGAAAAAATAATAGCAACAGCACCACCAACATGATGGTAGTGGCGGCGCGTAGGGGGGGGGGGGGGGTGGGGGGGGGGGGGGGGGCAAAACATGAATCTATTTTTAATTTATTTTGGTAGTGGGCCGATCCCGGAGGTACTGCAATACCGGGCCAACCCGTGGCGAGGTTAGAGCAAGCTCTGTGGCACTCACCTGGTGTCAAAAATCAGTTTAATATCGATGCTCCCCGATGGGGAACGTATCAGATATTAAGCTGATAAGAACAGATTTTTTTTTTTTATCTTTAAATTGTTTATTTACAGATAAAGCCCCTAATACATAAAAACCCTCAGAACCGAGTCCTTACGGGCAGTATATCACATTTAAGGGGCACATGAATAGAAAAAAAGAAAAATGAAAAGAAAAAAAACTGCCACTAATACAAAAAAATGACAATACATCAAGTGGTTCTGAGGGAGTGACTAGAATACAACCTTTTATGGAATATTTGACAACCGTTATGGAATATTTTACAACCGTTATGGAATGATGAATAAATAGATGGTGAGATAAAATTGCAAATGAAATCAGGGGAGATAATAACTGTCAGAGAGGGTTGTCAAAAGTCAGAAGATTGTATGAACTTATCTCCCTTAATAATAGACTGTATCTGAAATCCTTCGTTAATAAAGAGGGAAATAAACTCCAAAGATGTGTAGAAAGGTCGCGTCAGATTAAAATGTTGATAAATGAAATAGAACTGATGAATTTTGCCAGGACGTGTATAAAAAAAATGGTATTCATTACATCTGCTCCGCGGGCGTAAGTCCCAAAGGGAGACACGCCGCCGGAGCAGATGGAATGCAGGGGAAAAACACGACTCCCTGACGATACCAATTCCCACACTGTAGTAACTCTCGAAAGTGGCATAGATGGAATTAGGTCATTAGAAACCCCGCCAACCAACGCGAGCACAGTGGTGAATAGCCGTAGGAGGCAAAACCCTTTACAGATAAAGCGACAATGCACAAGAGAGGCACAAAACAATTTCCCTGTTTCTGACATTGTCCCCCAGAATCATGAGCTATGACTCATCGAAGGATCAAGTGCAGCACACTCAATCCATCAAGGGGGCACAGCCCACGCCCTGGGGAAAAAAATATTAAGTGTTGTCATTTTCTTCTCACACTATGTAAAGGGTTAAACCGACGAATATTATGAGGGAAATACAATGTAATTGTCTAAACTCCGATATTGCTCTAAAACACGAGTAAAGACAAGGCTCTTACGGTATAAGATAGCTTAATCATCCCCCCATGAAACCCGGCAAACATCGATATCACCGGAACCGACAAAATAAGCCAGTCCCTATGACACCAATACCCGCCCGGCTCCATGGAGCCGTATCAAGGAGATTCTATATTGCTTTGTTGGAAAAGGGGTTGAGATCGATTAAAAATTGAAAACTACTTTATCATCAATAACATGGCATATATCCCGATTATATTGCCAGAGTTTTCTAAAGGAGGATGTGGGTAACCGTTTAAAATCGCATAGAATGCGAATACGAAGTCTGCCGAGGAAAGCCATGATAAGAGAATCACTGGTGACAACACGATGATCAAACTTTGCTTCCACGCGCTTGCTCCATATAATATGGATGGCTTCAGAAATGAGCACTAGAATGAGATTTGTTTGGGAGGAATCAATGACGTCATCAAATTGAAGATATCTGATGAGCTGTGGAGTCTGAACCACTTTCCCAAAAGAAACATTGCGTATCCAGTTAAAAATTATTTGCCACAGCATGGCCACACACTCACAGAAGATAAACAAGTGTTGTGCCGTTTCAACCTGAGATTTACACAGACAACACTTGTTACTCCTCTGTAGGTGGTATTTAACTAAAAAGTAGTTAACAGGTAAAATATCATGTATGAAACGCCATACTGTGGCTCTACTGATAGGATCAATCACGTGATTGTGAAGCATCTTCCAGGTATGTTCGAAATCAATTTCACGGTGGCCACGTATGATACGGGGTTCCACTGTAAATTCAGGCAGTAACAGAGAGTATAAGAACTTTGTTGAACACACCTGAAGTTCTAAAGGAGAATCCGATTGTTCAAATTTACGTAAAGCCTTAAGACAACAAACATAAAAATTACTGAAGCAATCAAAAGTGTGAGGGATATCATTTCTAGCAAGTGATGCTTGATATCCCCTCATGGAAATACCAATCCAATAAGTGGCAAAATGTTTCCATGTAATTTCATTATCATTAGCGAGAACACGGAGATGTTTTAACATAAAAGCAATCAGCTTACATTCAATGTTAACAATACCAGCACCCCCGAGCAATTTAGGTAGGTAGCAAGAGCCCCGAGCGAGAGGCTCGGCTTTACCTGCCCAAAAGAAGCGATAAACGGCTCTCTGGAACAACTTTAAATAGTGTTGTCCCAGGGGAACAATACTCGCATAATACCATAACTTACTACATGCACAAACTTTGGAAAGGATACTACGGCCAAAGTGTGATGTAGTCCGCTCACTATACATGTTTAATGTAGTTTGGAATTTTCGAAATATTCCCGCATAATGATCATCTTGAGTAAGACCATAACCGAATCGAATGCCTACGATCTTAAGATTGGGAACAAAATCAAGGTTGACAGGCTTGTCGGACCGATTTTTCCACTTACCTAGAAAGACACCTCTGGACTTTTCCATATTGAGCTTAGCACCAGAAGCATCACCAAATCGCTGCATGATGAACAATACTTCACGCATGGAGCGATCTGTTGTCACCACTGAAGTAGTATCATCAGCAAAACAAGAGAGCTTAACTGGTTCAGTGGCACCAGGAGGAATCAGGCCTTCAATTAACGGAGATTCTCTCACGGCTATAGCAAATGGTTCAAGACATAAAACATACAGCAATGGAGAGAGTGAACAGCCTTGACGTACGCTACGACTGACTGTAAATGGATCTGAAATAAACTGATTAACAATCACGCTACTAGTGACATCAGTATAAAATAAGCGGATCCAACGTAAGAAGTTGGGACCAAAACCGTATGCTTCTAAAGCTTTGAACAGGTATCTATGACTAACACGATCGAAAGCTTTAGCCTGATCCAATGATATAAACGCACATGGTAAGTTCTTTTGGTTGACGTAATCTACGATATTACGTAACAGATGGGCATTATCTAGGATGGAACGGCCCGGGACCCCACATGTTTGATCCGGGTGCACTAATGAACCAATCACTAGACGCAATCTATTCGTAAAAATTTTGGACAAAATTTTGTAATCCACATTCAACAAACTGATAGGACGATAATTGCCTAAAAGTTCAGGATGTTGAGTATCTTTTAAAATTAAAGTGATGAGGGAGAGTCGCTGAGAGGGCGACAACTTTCCATCATCAAAGCAGTTATTATAAACCTGCAATAACAGGGGAGATAACACGTCAATGAAGGTCAAGTAAAACTCCTTTGTAAGGCCATCAGAGCCAGGAGATTTACCATTCTTCATATCACGTAACGCTTTTAATATCTCATCTCCTGTTATGGGAGCTTCACAAAGGTCACGGTCATCAGTTGACAGTTGTGGCACCCTTGATAAAAAGTCATCACAAACAGAGTCATCAATTGGTTCTGCCGTGAAAAGATCTGAATAAAAATTCCGAAAAGCAGTCAAAAGATCAGATGATTCTGTAAACGATTGACCAGTACATTCAATTCTATCAATCTGTTTACGAACAGCCCTCTGTTTTTCAACCCGTAAAAAGAACTTTGAAGGTCTCTCCTGATTTTCTAAAAGACGAATTTTAGAGCGGATAAAAGCACCTTTACTGTTTCGCAAATAAAGATCATTAATGGCTTTTCTCAGTTCCAAAATTCGATCAGTATACATACCTGGACGTAACTTTTCAGCTGCATTGAGTTCAAAATACTCATGCTCCAAATTACGAAGAATGCTTTTATTTTTATTAGCCTCTCTTTTACAGTAGCTAACAATAAAATCTCGAAAACCTGATTTGAGCTCCTCCCACTTCACCGGAGTGAGATAGGTCAAACCCAAACTAAGATCCGATATATACGCCCTGAACTGAACCTGGAACTCCTCGCTCGAAAAGATAGAGGAGTTACATTTCCAGTAGCCAGGACCTATAGCTCGGCAGCGAAAATGATCAATATTAAAATATACCATGTCGTGATCCGAGAATCCCGACACCACCTGTCCACAGGACGAGAGTGATGTCAGCAAATCACGGGACACGTAAAAACGATCAAGGCGGGTAGCAATGTTACCTCTTCTCCAAGTGGTACAAACTTGTTGAGGGTAAAAGTGACGGTAAACATCAATGAGAGCAAAATCTCGCACGATATTGGGCCACTGTTTGGAAAAATTGGACAAAATCTGGGCACCCCCAATTTTATCCAGAGCAAGATTCTTAATAAAATTAAAGTCACCACCAAGGATAATCGGCTGACTATAAACGAAAAACTGTAAAATTCCATCGAAAAAATCTTTTCGGGCCTTTTCATCATTGGGGGCGTACACATTGATGAGACGAAGTACCTGGCCAGATACCTCGGCATCAACAATGATGTAACGCCCCTCAAAATCTCGATGAAAACGTAAGAGGCGGAAATCTAATTTTTTTGAAATTAAAATACTAACACCTCGCGATTTCGTGGTTCCAAATGAAAAATAATGGTTGGCATTAAATGACCTGGATATCCTGTCTGCCAAGGAAACATTCGTAAGGAAAGTTTCCTGGAGAAACAATACATCCAAATCTTTCTGTAAGTAAATATGCTTAAGCATGAGGTGTCTATCTGGATTACAGAATCCCCCACAATTTAAGGATGCGACCTTAATCGGGGCCATTACGAAAGGAACAGCGCTTAAAAAATTATATGCGAATGGTAGGAAGAGTACAGGTGACAAACGGAATAGGACTTACAACCAGAAAGAGGACTAGAGAATAATGGATGGACATGGACAGGGTGTGTACGGTTGTGGAAAAGGGATGGATGAAAGGTAGGGATGGGGACAAAACAGCAGACATGTGGAGGTAGGAGAGGGTAAACAATTATAATGGGCAGTAAGGGCGACAAAAACTGCTAGAAGTGAAAGATGAAGCAAAGTAATTGATCATCATGAGAGAGGGTTAATATATTATGAACATAATTATACAAATAATTTAAATGAGGAACCGTAAACAAAACGAAGCTCGAATGTACTGGGGATAGGGGGGGGGGGGGGTTATCAAGTGAGGTGTATTGGAGAGTGAATTTGACAAATAAACAAGCAAAAAATTATAATAAAACAGTTATAACAGCAGTAAACCCCATGCAATTCGATCAAGGCAGGGACTACCCTCCTTGGTGGAACTGAACAGAGGTACAGCCATGTAAACCAAAAACCCAAATTGTTCAAGTGAGAATGAAGCTAACAAGAGGCAATTACGGGGGGAGGGGGAGAGGGGGTGAAACAGATACATTCATGAAAATATAGTCAAAAAAGGGAAAGAAATACATAAATAAACGGGATTCCGTGAAAAGGAGAACAAAAACGAAACAAAGACATGTCGTCACCATGATTCAGTGGAAATGCGATAAGCAATGATGCTGGCCAAAGGGTGTAGGGTGGAAAGGTAGGCAGTTTGGCAAAACAGGGAGATGCCTCCCCACACTATTGTGGTAAAAGTCTCAAGGCTATAGACAAAAACGGGAGGTATGAAAAATAAGACTTACCGTAATTTGTACTGCCGAACTCCGATCTTCTTGGGTTAATTTTATTTATAATGGGGTACGAGGGAAACCTGCAATACAAGTAACCTAAACCTACACCTAAATGTAGTCGTCTCTCTGTGAGGAACAGAACAAGTACTTTGACCTGAAATAATTGTAAAAATAATTTCCGAAGCGTAAATCAAGAAAGAATAAAAACAAAATCACATGACCAGAATGGGCGGAGTAAAAGGTTACTATATATGTTATTAAGAACAACAAGGCATTGACCATTGTACACAATACAAAGGTGAATGCTTCGCTGCGCTGAATAACAAAAGACGAGATGTTACGCTGTGAAAACAACAAGGGGTTTTCTTGTGAATGGGAACAAATAAGAAAATACCGTACAGGGCTGATCAAAAACATAGGTAAATTTAAAAGGAATATTTCATGAAAAAGATTGAAAATTGTTATCAGAAGTCTATCATTAAATCCAGACATGGCTGCCAGAAAGCAACCATGACCAGATGTAATGAGAAAATCTAAAACAAGTAAACATAATGTACAGAGTATTGAGGAAAATGATCTAAATAAGGAGGGAGAGAATTCCACTCAGGAATCTAACGGATAAAATACTAACCTACTCCAACAGTACAACTTGTTGGAGGGAGAGATACCTGTGGACAGTCCATGGTCATCTGCCGTGAAAGGAGTGTCCGCCGCCGTAAGTCCTATGGATAGTCCGTGTTCGGAAAACATTGTAACACAGTTCCAATCATGATGAACAAGTGCTTTGACCTGAAGTAATTGTAAAAATAATTTCCGAAGCGTAAATCAAGAAAGAATAAAAACAAAATCACATGACCAGAATGGGCGGAGTAAAAGATTACTATATGTGTCATTAAGAACAACAAGGCATTGACCATTGTATACAACACAAAGGTGAATGCTTCGCTGTGCTGAATAACAAAAGACGAGATGTTACGCTGTAAAAACAACAAGGGGTTTTCTTGGAAATGGGAACAAATAAGAAAATACCGTACAGGGCTGATCAAAAACATAGGTAAATTTAAATGGAATATTTCATGAAAAAGATTGAAAATTGTAATCAGAAGTCTATCATTAAATCCAGCCATGGCTGCCGGAAAGCAGCCATGACGGGATGTAATGAGAAAATCTAAAACTATTAAACATAATGTACGGAGTAGTGAGGAAAATGGTCTGAATAAGGAGGGAAAGAATTTCCACTCAGGAATCGAACTCATGAAATACTAAACTACTCCAACAGTACAACCTGTTGGAGGGAGAGATACCTGTGGACAGTCCATGGTCATCTGCCGTGAAAGAAGTGTCCGCCGTCGTAAGTCCTATGGATAGTCCGTGTTCGGAAAACATTGTAGCACAATCCGCCGCCGTAAGTCCGTAAACAGTTCCAGTCGTGATGAAAAGTTTTTTGAATATACCAAAGTTAACTAAGTCCAAGTTTCCTGCGCCTGTTCACCCGTAGAAAAGTCCAGGGCAGTGGAATTCAGATGAACGGGGTAGTCCGGTTGAATATCCAGTGGACTGGATCCTCCAGGAAGAGATATGACGTCATCATCTTGGGAGTCTGCCACGTCAACCTTCGAATTTTTCTGAGCAGCTGTTAGGACATCAAAATCTTCACATTCCTTCCTCTTCCTATGTGAAAGTGAAGTGTCAGAGTCAGAAGAATTCAGCTGGGTGTGAATGGACTTCAGGAGATTAAAGGCCTGCTCCTGCTGGCTGTCGTTCAGATCAGTGAATTTCCGAGGAGGTAAGAAAACGTCTCCACCCACATCCATCGCTGAGGCCTCATCAGATGGTACTGTAGAATCCTTGGGCTCAGTAACAGCAGTCTGTGGAGTAGCTGACTTTCGAGACTTCTTTTCTCGTTCACTGATAAGCTTCGTGAGCTTGGACTGATATTGTAGTGTACCTGTCACTTGAACACGAGGTGGTTGTGAAGACTGAGCAATAGCATTGGCATAGGAACGATCTTGTCGAACAGCTGGACCACGGCAAGAGTTCCGCTTGTGGCCGACTTCACCACACTTTAAACAAATCGGGGGGCGGCCCGGCATGGTTACCAATAACTTGTGCCCCATAATGTGGAGGGTGTGAGGTATCGAGTCAATATCTTCTTTAGATAACTGCAAGGTGACTTCACGGATCCCATTTTCAATTACAACGCCCCCTGGCGTGGTATGTTGCTGGCGTTTCATGTTAATGACTTTGCCGAACAAGCCTAACTCATAACCGAGTATCCTGTCACTAATATGATAAGGCGCAAAGTGTATGCGCAAGTCCACTTGTTGTTTCAACCACAACGAAAATGAAAAAACAGTGTGTCCCCGAATAACTTCATCCTTTCTTTCAAAAGTAGTAGCTGCTTCCAAAGTCTTGAAAACAAAAAACCACTCTCCAGGTCGATCCAACTGGTAAGCAGCATCAAGTTGAGATTCATCATCCACGAGTGTAACAAGCTGGTCAATGTCGAGACCGCGTACATTTTCTCCTTTAACATAAATTCTCACTGTCCTCTCAAGGATGTTCTGGACGGAGGGGGGCCCGTTCCCCTCCATTTTGGGCGAAAATCACTGAACCGTGAAACAGAGCGCTGACTAGCAAAGTCTTGGATCTTAGCCAAAAGGCCGAGAAGCGATGTCGATTTTTCTCTGATCCTTCCATGTATTCAGAATGAAATTATCTTCTGCCACGGTGAGAAGATATCATAGAAAGGCAGTCGAATGGTTAAATGGGAAATGAGTGGACCCCCTCTCCACCATGCTGCCTATGCTGGTTCGCGTGCAAGCTTAAAATGATTTTTTCGGATTTCCTCAAGAACTGAAAATCCCTGACATGTGTCGATGATTCCCACAGACAGCGCGGACAGCACGCTTTTTTGGCCCAAACTCACAAATCTCAAACTTATCAAAACGTTCACTCAACGTAGTTAGGACGTTTAATCTACGAAAAATCATGCGGTCAATATTGGCCATTTACCTGCTTTGATTGTTCGCACCTGGAATATGCACTCCCAGTTTGGAATAAATTTAAGGCGTTTGCGTAAAGTAAGAAAAATGCTTTCGATCTGTTTGAAGTGAAAAGGAATAAATTACACAATTTCATTTGCGATCGTAAAACGAATGCTTCCATTCGACAAATTGCAAATTTAAAAAATAAATCTTTCCAGATTGTTGGCCCATTTTATAAAATTCTGTTATGAACGCCCAGACCTGTGTTTACTTGATATAAGATGCTTCATTTTCACCATTCTAATGTCTACGGCCATATCACGTTGAAAACACCGGTTCTCGTCCGATCACCGAAGTTAAGCAACGTCGAGCCCGGTTAGTACTTGGATGGGTGACCGCCTGGGAATACCGGGTGCTGTAGACATTTTACTCAAATTCAAATAGGCCTAGCGAACATGTTAAATCTCTATTTATCCCCTCCCCATTTTGACTAAGGGAAACCAGTTTTTGATAAAGTGCAGATAAAATATTATAAAAAACAATTTCTTATGTTAATAGCCTTGTTTTCAGTTTTCTTTCTCTCTGTTTTGTTTTGTTTTTATGAAGGGGTGAGCGCGAACGCAGACCCCCATACGCACAAATTGTGCACTCGAGTCGCCCACATTTGGGGCGATCGCTGGAGTCAGCCCAACCGAAGTGCAATGGAAGAGCCTCATCCAGGAGGCACGCCCATAGTTGATCAGCGTGAACCTCCGAGCCAGGTAAGTATGCTTTTCGCTGGTCACGCGACCTGCCTAGCTAGTAAACATTGCGACACCGACGGGGTGTTTTACCTTGATGTTAGTTGTTGTCATTCTCCGTTTTGGACACTTTTTTTTTTAAAACCTATCTTTATCATTGTGAAAATTCTGTTTACTTTTTTTTTCTTCACAAACACACCATTTTATCACAAAACGAAAATATTTTTGACATTCATTTCATAGTTAACAAATATTGTTTAGGTTTGCTGGATTTTGTGCATTCAGCAATCTAATTTCAGACGTTGGACATACGTATGTAAAATGTTCTGCAAACGTTCTTTGGTACAGAGCATTTGTAGTCACGCAGGAGGATAAACTTTTTGCGGTGAAAATCGACTCACTTTTTAGTTATTGGCGTCTAAGGTGTATACCTATGCAAAATGGCTTATCGTGACTGTGACAATTTGACGGGGCGTGGAGGAAGCAAGAGTACGGTCCGGAGAGAATCACCGAGCAGCTGTCAGCTCCTCAACATTCTGACTCTGTTCAAGTTCCACTCGAGCAGGGTTACAGAGGTTGAAGACATGTCCAACATCGACGTGCAGTACGCCTTAGTACACGCCGTCATCCGGGATTTTTAAAGGTGCCTTGCTCAAGGACACAACGCGGGTCGTCTCGAACTCGGGACCTCTAGCATAGAAGTCAAACAGTCTACCCCCGAGAGCCCATTCCATACAAAGAAAAAATAATAGCAACAGCACCACCAACATGATGGTAGTGGCGGCGCGTAGGGGGGGGGGGGGGGTGGGGGGGGGGGGCAAAACATGAATCTATTTTTAATTTATTTTGGTAGTGGGCCGATCCCGGAGGTACTGCAATACCGGGCCAACCCGTGGCGAGGTTAGAGCAAGCTCTGTGGCACTCACCTGGTGTCAAAAATCAGTTTAATATCGATGCTCCCCGATGGGGAACGTATCAGATATTAAGCTGATAAGAACAGATACTACACTTTGATCTTAGCCAAAAGGCCGAGAAGCGATGTCGATTTTTCTCTGATCCTTCCATGTATTCAGAATGAAATTATCTTCTGCCACGGTGAGAAGATATCATAGAAAGGCAGTCGAATGGTTAAATGGGAAATGAGTGGACCCCCTCTCCACCATGCTGCCTATGCTGGTTCGCGTGCAAGCTTAAAATGATTTTTTCGGATTTCCTCAAGAACTGAAAATCCCTGACATGTGTCGATGATTCCCACAGACAGCGCGGACAGCACGCTTTTTTGGCCCAAACTCACAAATCTCAAACTTATCAAAACGTTCACTCAACGTAGTTAGGACGTTTAATCTACGAAAAATCATGCGGTCAATATTGGCCATTTACCTGCTTTGATTGTTCGCACCTGGAATATGCACTCCCAGTTTGGAATAAATTTAAGGCGTTTGCGTAAAGTAAGAAAAATGCTTTCGATCTGTTTGAAGTGAAAAGGAATAAATTACACAATTTCATTTGCGATCGTAAAACGAATGCTTCCATTCGACAAATTGCAAATTTAAAAAATAAATCTTTCCAGATTGTTGGCCCATTTTATAAAATTCTGTTATGAACGCCCAGACCTGTGTTTACTTGATATAAGATGCTTCATTTTCACCATTCTAATGTCTACGGCCATATCACGTTGAAAACACCGGTTCTCGTCCGATCACCGAAGTTAAGCAACGTCGAGCCCGGTTAGTACTTGGATGGGTGACCGCCTGGGAATACCGGGTGCTGTAGACATTTTACTCAAATTCAAATAGGCCTAGCGAACATGTTAAATCTCTATTTATCCCCTCCCCATTTTGACTAAGGGAAACCAGTTTTTGATAAAGTGCAGATAAAATATTATAAAAAACAATTTCTTATGTTAATAGCCTTGTTTTCAGTTTTCTTTCTCTCTGTTTTGTTTTGTTTTTATGAAGGGGTGAGCGCGAACGCAGACCCCCATACGCACAAATTGTGCACTCGAGTCGCCCACATTTGGGGCGATCGCTGGAGTCAGCCCAACCGAAGTGCAATGGAAGAGCCTCATCCAGGAGGCACGCCCATAGTTGATCAGCGTGAACCTCCGAGCCAGGTAAGTATGCTTTTCGCTGGTCACGCGACCTGCCTAGCTAGTAAACATTGCGACACCGACGGGGTGTTTTACCTTGATGTTAGTTGTTGTCATTCTCCGTTTTGGACACTTTTTTTTTTAAAACCTATCTTTATCATTGTGAAAATTCTGTTTACTTTTTTTTTCTTCACAAACACACCATTTTATCACAAAACGAAAATATTTTTGACATTCATTTCATAGTTAACAAATATTGTTTAGGTTTGCTGGATTTTGTGCATTCAGCAATCTAATTTCAGACGTTGGACATACGTATGTAAAATGTTCTGCAAACGTTCTTTGGTACAGAGCATTTGTAGTCACGCAGGAGGATAAACTTTTTGCGGTGAAAATCGACTCACTTTTTAGTTATTGGCGTCTAAGGTGTATACCTATGCAAAATGGCTTATCGTGACTGTGACAATTTGACGGGGCGTGGAGGAAGCAAGAGTACGGTCCGGAGAGAATCACCGAGCAGCTGTCAGCTCCTCAACATTCTGACTCTGTTCAAGTTCCACTCGAGCAGGGTTACAGAGGTTGAAGACATGTCCAACATCGACGTGCAGTACGCCTTAGTACACGCCGTCATCCGGGATTTTTAAAGGTGCCTTGCTCAAGGACACAACGCGGGTCGTCTCGAACTCGGGACCTCTAGCATAGAAGTCAAACAGTCTACCCCCGAGAGCCCATTCCATACAAAGAAAAAATAATAGCAACAGCACCACCAACATGATGGTAGTGGCGGCGCGTAGGGGGGGGGGGGGGGGGGGGGGGGGGCAAAACATGAATCTATTTTTAATTTATTTTGGTAGTGGGCCGATCCCGGAGGTACTGCAATACCGGGCCAACCCGTGGCGAGGTTAGAGCAAGCTCTGTGGCACTCACCTGGTGTCAAAAATCAGTTTAATATCGATGCTCCCCGATGGGGAACGTATCAGATATTAAGCTGATAAGAACAGATACTTTTTTTTTTGTTTTATAAAAGTTTATTATTCACAAAAATCCCTATATACAATAAAAAACGGGAATTCCAACATTCACCGCCCAATCACAAACGTATATAGGGATACATCGCACTCAAAAAAAAAAAATTGAAAACAAGACAAAAAATATTAAAGAAATTACACGTCTGTGATTATACATTCACACAAATGAATTAAATTAAATTCCAGTTCCCCCCCAAAAAAAAAACCCTTACCCCCCCCCCCCCCCCATCACCCCCCCCCCCTCCCCCCAATCCAGTCCCTCATTCATCCACACAGCACAAACTCTCTGAATTCCCGTAATCGAACTGTACAGCCTTTTATGGAAACTTTTTTACAAAGTCACAAAGTCTCATAACAAAAATTATTAAATAACAACTATTTACCATTCAATAACAAAAATTCAACCAGCAATAACAATCTATCACAGACTTTTGGAATAAATCATATTAGACACGTCTCCACTCCCCAACCCCTATCACGTCAACAACCCCGACCCCCGCCACACCCCATCCCACCACCCCAACCCACCCCACCCCCTCACCCCACCCATCAAAACCCCACCCTTGTCCTCACCCCAGAAATTTTCTCATCTACACCTACAGAATAATACACTATTTTATCCAATATGATAAAAATTCCACGGGATCAACCCAATAAACCAATACCTAACCCCAAGTCATATATCAACACACTTTTAATAAGACATTCGCCTCGAGAGATCTTATGTAAATAGATCTTTAAACTGAAAAGATAAAACAAGTTACTCATTTCAAATATAGTAAATACTGATCCCAGCGCACCGAAACCCCACCCGCAATGCCTTAGCATTGCAGGTGGCGCCCCAGTGCCCTCAAGGAGAAATGTCTTTACTTAGAACATTAATTATTAAATATATATAATGTAGGAAAACCAATTTATACCACCCTGTTCCAAAAATTAATATTAATTTAAACTTTAGGCTAATCGAGAAAACTCGCTCAATATGAAACACATTCCATTCTCATTGTGACGTGGAGTATCCCACCTTTCGCCAGAAGCGAAAAGTAAGACACTCCACGTCACAATGACACAGAATTGTAACCAATGAAATGAAATTATGAAAAGAAGGGGAACCAATTATATGCTTGAGTGATAGAAATACTATGATGTTTACATCACGTGATTCAAAGTTGTAAAAGTCGTAGTAAAAATGTGTTGAGTAATCACACTCTATTGAATAATTACTATACACACATTGTTATAGAAATCAATCAAAGCTGACCTAGAATGTCAACACTAACTCATCTGTTGGGGAAACCAAAATTAAGGGATACCAATGGGCCAAAACACACTGTCTGGAAAATCTTAAAGAATCTATATAAATTCGATTCCTCAAAGCTGCCTGAAATCGGAATTTCAGACTGCTCTGAGTAATCGACTTTGTATTAAATTTTAACATATTTCGTGTTGTCCATACCATTTCCTTATATAAACCAATAATGTGAAAAAAAGATTGCTGTTTGAAATTATTTAAATTTAAAGAATCAGGAACCTCGCAAAATTGGAATATCTCCCTGGTTAGAGGAATGCTCTTTCCAGCGAGACGACCCAAAATTACGAGAGTTTCTGTTCTTAACTGAGAATAGAGGGGACATAGAAACAACAGATGAGTAAGCGTCTCTACATGAACACAAGATATACATTTTCTTGTGGCAGAAATATTCCTTTCATATAAAAAGTTGTTTACTAACAACCTGTCATGAGATATTAACCACCCAATGCCCCTGGCAATGGGTGAAACAAAAGCGTCATTAACTCGACACCAGACTTTACTGAAATTTATACCGGGATACTGACCAATCACACGAGGCACGCCTCGGTTCTTGCTCAGTATCACGTTATAAAACAATTTTGAAAAAGAACCTTGCCAATTAAAATCTGGGTCAGTAACATACTCTCTGACATAACTCATACTTTCCTTATAGAAAGGAGGGATGTACTCTGAGTGTGGCACATTATTGCCAGCAAGGGCGGGGTTAAACCTTCTCAGGCTCAACCCCACCCAATATCTGGCAAAATGTACCCACTTAGCTTCACGATTTAAAACTATATCCCTGATATGTTTCAATCGAAAAGCCATTATCTTTGATGTGATATCCACAACAGATAGACCACCCTCCTTAATTTTATTGTAAAGAACATTTCTCGCCAATATTTCAATTTTGTTACCCCAAACAAAGCGGATTAATGACCTTTGAAAAATTTTAATATAATGTTTTGGAATATCAAAAATTTGACCCACATACCACAATTTTGAACAGGCCATGACTTTCGAAATTAAACTTTTACCAAAATAAGAAAGTTGTCTTGATTTATAAAAATTTAGAGTTTTAACAAATTTTGTGTAAATTCCATGCCATATATCATCTGGTGTAACACGTTTACCAAAAAGCACGCCTAAAATTTTGCCAGACCCATCTGGCCATGAAATTCCAAATTTATTATCCGCCGGTTTTTGAAAATGCCCAAATACAAAAGCTTTTGTTTTTAAAATATTTAATTTAGCACCAGATGCTCTACCGAAATACTCTGCCCACCCCAAAACCCTCTCCACGGATTCCTGATCCGTGCAGAAGGCAGTGGAGTCGTCAGCATATAACGATATCTTGGCAGTGTCGGGGGTTCCAGGAATTGACAAACCGTTAATATGTGGGTCCCCCCTAATTTTGATTGCCAACGGTTCTAGACAGAGAACATATAATAATGGCGAGAGACTACAGCCTTGTCTAACTGAACGTTGAACATTAAAATGTTCAGAAATATGTCCATTAACTATTACTGAACTTGTAATGTCAGCATATAATAATTTTACCCAAGAGGTAAACGTTTCACCAAACCCAAAAGCTCTAAGAGCTTGAAATAAATATGAGTGATCCACACGATCAAAAGCTTTCATCTGGTCAAGGCAGACAAAGGCCACAGACAGTTGTTTTTGATTTACGTAATCAATTATGTTACGCATTAGATGAAGGTTATCAGCAATTGTTCTCCCAGGAACAGAACAAGTCTGATCCGGGTGAACAATATACTGTAACACCTCGCGCAAACGTAAGGACAATGCTTTTGAAAGGATTTTATAATCTACGTTAAGTAGGGATACGGGCCTCCAGAATTTCAAGTCCTCGGCATTATCCCTATCTTTACACAGTAGAGTAATAAATCCTAATCTCTGAGACTCTGAAAGTTTACCAGAGATAAAACATTTATTGTACAGTTCAACCAAAATTGGACCAAAAATGGGGAAAAAAGTTAAATAAAATTCTTTAGGGAGGCCGTCAGAACCAGGGCTCTTGTTCGACTGCATCAAACGAAGCGCAGCTTCAATTTCATGCAGGCTAACAAGGCCCTCGCACAATTCAGCTTGATTTCCATTTAATTTTGGCACGTCCTGTAAAAAATCTCTGCAGACCCCCTCATCAACAGCTTCCTTGGAGTAAAGCCCCTGATAAAAAGTTCTGCAGTGATCAACTATTGCTTCAGTTGTATCATAAACATTTTGATTATCTTTTAACAGTGTAATTAACTTTTCTTCTGAATTTTTAGTTTCCTTGTGGAAAAAGAATTTAGTGGGCTTTTCATTACATTCAATATTTTGAAGCCTAGACCGAATTATCGCCCCTTTAGCCAAATCATTGTGTAAATTTTTTAATTGATTTTTGACATTTTTGATTTCCTCTGAATAAAAACCAGGATCCAATCTTTCACACTGTTGAAGCGAACGGTATTTTCTCTCACAGTAAGAGATTACCCTACGCTTCACTGAAGCCTTTTTCTTACAATAAGAAATTACAAAATTCCTAATTTCAGTTTTGGCACTGTCCCACCACTCGGGAGAAACAGTGGCATTGTCCTTATAAAGTGTAAAAAACCTGATGAAGGCTTGACGGAAATTAGCATCATCGAGTAAGGAAACATTGAATTTCCAATAACTTTTACCCCGGCTGACTTTCTGTTCACGACTCATCACCAAGGTAACAAAGTCATGATCAGACAGCCAGCAGGGGTTAATATAACAATTTGAAATGGAGTTAGCCAAAATTTTTGACACATAAAATCTGTCAAGCCTACAAGAAACGCTACTACTTGACCAAGTAGTAGTAATACCAGAGGGGTTAAATTTATGCCTGTATATATCACATAAATTGAAATTATTACAAAGTTTGTTTATTATTGAAATACCACCCATCCCTCTAGATATATTCCCACCCCTTTTATCAATACTAGGGTCATGGATACAGTTAAAATCACCTGCCATTATGATGGGGTTTTTACATAAACAATAAAAATCCAAATTCTGAAAAAAATCGCATCGGTCCTCCTCGTCCGTCGGGGCGTACACGTTGATAAGTCTGTAAGTAGACTTGCCAACGCATACATCCAGACAGACGATTCGGCCATCCATATCATATTGAAATTTTAAAATTTTGTAATTTAAAACATTTTTTGATAAATAGATCCCCACCCCCTTGGCCCTGGGCTTACCGAAAGAACAGAAAAATTTCCCTCCCCATTCATTTTCGATTTCCTGTATAATTTTGAAGTTATCTATATGGGTTTCTTGAATAAACATAACATCAATGGACTTCAAGACAGAATGCGAAAAGAGCTGAGCTCTCTTCGCCCTGTCTCGAAATCCATTGATATTAATTGAAGTAATTTTTAATTTAGCCTGATTATCCATAATGGAGGTGATTAGAAAAAAACTGTAGCAAGCCCCAATATATAATTATATAAACATTAAAAATCCGTGAAAAAATTCCGACCCAAAAATTTTGAAGCGTTACCCCTACCCCAATTTTCCTACAAGTAACTGGCCATGTGCTTTGGAACAAAAACAAAAACATAAATAATGTCACATGACCAGTTCGAATGACTAGGGGATTTCCCATCAAGTCAAGTATTGTTAAACCCAGTGGAGCATAATCCATTGTATAAAATACAATGAAAAATACTCGACTGGGCCGAACAACAATGACTGATTGAAAGACCGAAAGAAAAATCAATATTTTTAACAAAAGGGAGCACGATATGATCAAATTCTGGATACGTTTACTGGGAAATGGCCATCTAAAATGTACACGTACAGTTTGGGTCGGAAAATGATATTTAATTAGAACAGAATAATTATCACACTTATTTGCTTTAAAACAATAAAAATTAGAATACTTAACAGAGGGAATTTTTAACAAAGAAGGGAGATAATTTAAAATCACAGATAACAATAACAAATAATTTAAGGCTGTCACTAACAAATAATTTAAAGCCACAGCCAACGCACCCGGGACCGAGAGCTTGACTCGTAGAGTCAAACTCTCGGTCCCAGGGGCGCAGGCTGCGCAGCAAAAGAAGCAAAATAATAATATATTAATAAAAACACTATACATACATAAAAAAATAATCCAAACTATTAGTGTGAAACTAATAGAAAAGTCCTGGGGCGGTCCGTGTTCGTCATCCATTATATCAGTCCTGTGAAAAATCATAATCCTTGGGGCAGTCCGGGGTCGTAATCTGAAACACACACAATTGAACAATTCATCCTTCTTCGGAACGATCTGAATCTACCTCTATGTCCGATCCGGAACCGAAAAGGTCTGTCTCCGATTGGTGTGGCTGGCTCAGTAGCTTTTCAAGTCGAACCGTCTCCTCGGCCCAGGTGGTGAAACCTTTCTTCGTCTTCTTCTTCATCTTCTTTCCCACAACGACCTGGAAACCATCAGTGTCCTCCACGCTTTCTTCCGTCTCACGGTCTCTCTTGGACGACGCCGCACCTGACAAATCCATGGGTACCATTGGCTGAGTTTCCTCGACAACACAAACTTCATCATCTTTCTCTTTCTCTTTCTCTTTCTCTTCTGTGGTTGACTGTTGTGTAGGAATAGATCGACTCTCCTTAACAACAGCCGCCGCCGCCGAGGCATACGACATTCTCTCTGGCAGTTTGGTTCCAGGGCAGTACTGTCGTGTATGTCCAACTTCTTTACATTTCAAACACATAGGCTGTCTTCCCGGCATTGTAATCATCGCCGTCACATCCAGCAGCTTCACCGTGTATGGAATAAATTGAATTGCATGCAACGGAATTTCCAAAGTAATTTCTCTTATCCCATTGAAGATCTCAATACCATTTACCACTGTAAAAGCTCTCTTGTAGTTTATAATCTTCCCAAAGTTGCCAAAATATGATTTAACCACTTCATCGTCCATATGGTGAGGTAACCAGTGCACGCGCAGTTTAGCGTGCTGGCAGTTCCACCAGGAAAAATAAATGGCTCTACTGTTGATAAAAAGTTCTGTTCTAGTAATTAATTTCTCTCCACTCTCTTTATCTCTTACTACGACGAACCATTCGTAAGGCTTTTCCATCTTGTATAGAGCTGATATCTTGTCTGGAGGAATCACTTTCCCAATTGTTGAAACCAGATCTTCCAATCTGACTCTGCCAGGATTGGCACCACTCACATATATTCTAACAGTACAGTCGATTATCTCTCTATCCATGATCTCTTCAAGTCTTAGATCTTAGCCAAAAGGCCGAGAAGCGATGTCGATTTTTCTCTGATCCTTCCATGTATTCAGAATGAAATTATCTTCTGCCACGGTGAGAAGATATCATAGAAAGGCAGTCGAATGGTTAAATGGGAAATGAGTGGACCCCCTCTCCACCATGCTGCCTATGCTGGTTCGCGTGCAAGCTTAAAATGATTTTTTCGGATTTCCTCAAGAACTGAAAATCCCTGACATGTGTCGATGATTCCCACAGACAGCGCGGACAGCACGCTTTTTTGGCCCAAACTCACAAATCTCAAACTTATCAAAACGTTCACTCAACGTAGTTAGGACGTTTAATCTACGAAAAATCATGCGGTCAATATTGGCCATTTACCTGCTTTGATTGTTCGCACCTGGAATATGCACTCCCAGTTTGGAATAAATTTAAGGCGTTTGCGTAAAGTAAGAAAAATGCTTTCGATCTGTTTGAAGTGAAAAGGAATAAATTACACAATTTCATTTGCGATCGTAAAACGAATGCTTCCATTCGACAAATTGCAAATTTAAAAAATAAATCTTTCCAGATTGTTGGCCCATTTTATAAAATTCTGTTATGAACGCCCAGACCTGTGTTTACTTGATATAAGATGCTTCATTTTCACCATTCTAATGTCTACGGCCATATCACGTTGAAAACACCGGTTCTCGTCCGATCACCGAAGTTAAGCAACGTCGAGCCCGGTTAGTACTTGGATGGGTGACCGCCTGGGAATACCGGGTGCTGTAGACATTTTACTCAAATTCAAATAGGCCTAGCGAACATGTTAAATCTCTATTTATCCCCTCCCCATTTTGACTAAGGGAAACCAGTTTTTGATAAAGTGCAGATAAAATATTATAAAAAACAATTTCTTATGTTAATAGCCTTGTTTTCAGTTTTCTTTCTCTCTGTTTTGTTTTGTTTTTATGAAGGGGTGAGCGCGAACGCAGACCCCCATACGCACAAATTGTGCACTCGAGTCGCCCACATTTGGGGCGATCGCTGGAGTCAGCCCAACCGAAGTGCAATGGAAGAGCCTCATCCAGGAGGCACGCCCATAGTTGATCAGCGTGAACCTCCGAGCCAGGTAAGTATGCTTTTCGCTGGTCACGCGACCTGCCTAGCTAGTAAACATTGCGACACCGACGGGGTGTTTTACCTTGATGTTAGTTGTTGTCATTCTCCGTTTTGGACACTTTTTTTTTTAAAACCTATCTTTATCATTGTGAAAATTCTGTTTACTTTTTTTTTCTTCACAAACACACCATTTTATCACAAAACGAAAATATTTTTGACATTCATTTCATAGTTAACAAATATTGTTTAGGTTTGCTGGATTTTGTGCATTCAGCAATCTAATTTCAGACGTTGGACATACGTATGTAAAATGTTCTGCAAACGTTCTTTGGTACAGAGCATTTGTAGTCACGCAGGAGGATAAACTTTTTGCGGTGAAAATCGACTCACTTTTTAGTTATTGGCGTCTAAGGTGTATACCTATGCAAAATGGCTTATCGTGACTGTGACAATTTGACGGGGCGTGGAGGAAGCAAGAGTACGGTCCGGAGAGAATCACCGAGCAGCTGTCAGCTCCTCAACATTCTGACTCTGTTCAAGTTCCACTCGAGCAGGGTTACAGAGGTTGAAGACATGTCCAACATCGACGTGCAGTACGCCTTAGTACACGCCGTCATCCGGGATTTTTAAAGGTGCCTTGCTCAAGGACACAACGCGGGTCGTCTCGAACTCGGGACCTCTAGCATAGAAGTCAAACAGTCTACCCCCGAGAGCCCATTCCATACAAAGAAAAAATAATAGCAACAGCACCACCAACATGATGGTAGTGGCGGCGCGTAGGGGGGGGGGGTGGGGGGGGGGGGGGGCAAAACATGAATCTATTTTTAATTTATTTTGGTAGTGGGCCGATCCCGGAGGTACTGCAATACCGGGCCAACCCGTGGCGAGGTTAGAGCAAGCTCTGTGGCACTCACCTGGTGTCAAAAATCAGTTTAATATCGATGCTCCCCGATGGGGAACGTATCAGATATTAAGCTGATAAGAACAGATACTACACTTTGATCTTAGCCAAAAGGCCGAGAAGCGATGTCGATTTTTCTCTGATCCTTCCATGTATTCAGAATGAAATTATCTTCTGCCACGGTGAGAAGATATCATAGAAAGGCAGTCGAATGGTTAAATGGGAAATGAGTGGACCCCCTCTCCACCATGCTGCCTATGCTGGTTCGCGTGCAAGCTTAAAATGATTTTTTCGGATTTCCTCAAGAACTGAAAATCCCTGACATGTGTCGATGATTCCCACAGACAGCGCGGACAGCACGCTTTTTTGGCCCAAACTCACAAATCTCAAACTTATCAAAACGTTCACTCAACGTAGTTAGGACGTTTAATCTACGAAAAATCATGCGGTCAATATTGGCCATTTACCTGCTTTGATTGTTCGCACCTGGAATATGCACTCCCAGTTTGGAATAAATTTAAGGCGTTTGCGTAAAGTAAGAAAAATGCTTTCGATCTGTTTGAAGTGAAAAGGAATAAATTACACAATTTCATTTGCGATCGTAAAACGAATGCTTCCATTCGACAAATTGCAAATTTAAAAAATAAATCTTTCCAGATTGTTGGCCCATTTTATAAAATTCTGTTATGAACGCCCAGACCTGTGTTTACTTGATATAAGATGCTTCATTTTCACCATTCTAATGTCTACGGCCATATCACGTTGAAAACACCGGTTCTCGTCCGATCACCGAAGTTAAGCAACGTCGAGCCCGGTTAGTACTTGGATGGGTGACCGCCTGGGAATACCGGGTGCTGTGGGTGCTGTAGACATTTTACTCAAATTCAAATAGGCCTAGCGAACATGTTAAATCTCTATTTATCCCCTCCCCATTTTGACTAAGGGAAACCAGTTTTTGATAAAGTGCAGATAAAATATTATAAAAAACAATTTCTTATGTTAATAGCCTTGTTTTCAGTTTTCTTCTCTCTGTTTTGTTTTGTTTTTATGAAGGGGTGAGCGCGAACGCAGACCCCCATACGCACAAATTGTGCACTCGAGTCGCCCACATTTGGGGCGATCGCTGGAGTCAGCCCAACCGAAGTGCAATGGAAGAGCCTCATCCAGGAGGCACGCCCATAGTTGATCAGCGTGAACCTCCGAGCCAGGTAAGTATGCTTTTCGCTGGTCACGCGACCTGCCTAGCTAGTAAACATTGCGACACCGACGGGGTGTTTTACCTTGATGTTAGTTGTTTTCATTCTCCGTTTTGGACACTTTTTTTTTTAAAAACCTGTCTTTATCATTGTGAAAATTCTGTTTACTTTTTTTTTCTTCACAAACACACCATTTTATCACAAAACGAAAATATTTTTGACATTCATTTCATAGTTAACAAATATTGTTCAGGTTTGCTGGATTTTGTGCATTCAGCAATCTAATTTCAGACGTTGGACATACGTATGTAAAATGTTCTGCAAACGTTCTTTGGTACAGAGCATTTGTAGTCACGCAGGAGGATAAACTTTTTGCGGTGAAAATCGACTCACTTTTTAGTTATTGGCGTCTAAGGTGTATACCTATGCAAAATGGCTTATCGTGACTGTGACAATTTTACGGGGCGTGGAGGAAGCAAGAGTACGGTCCGGAGAGAATCACCGAGCATCGACGAGCATCTGTCAGCTCCTCAACATTCTGACTCTGTTCAAGTTCCACTCGAGCAGGGTTACAGAGGTTGAAGACATGTCCAACATCGACGTGCAGTACGCCTTAGTACACGGCGTCATCCGGGATTTTTAAAGGTGCCTTGCTCAAGGACACAACGCGGGTCGTCCCGGTGTGGGGTCGAACTTGGGACCTCTAGCATAGAAGTCCAACAGTCTACCCCCGAGAGCCCATTCCATACAAAGAAAAAATAATAGCAACAGCACCGCCAACATGATGGTAGCGGCGGCGCGGAGGGGGGGGGGGGGGCAAAACATGAATCTATTTTTAATTTATTTTGGTAGTGGGCCGATCCCGGAGGTACTGCAATACCGGGCCAACCCGTGGCGAGGTTAGAGCAAGCTCTGTGGCACTCACCTGGTGTCAAAAATCAGTTTAATATCGATGCTCCCCGATGGGGAACGTATCAGATATTAAGCTGATAAGAACAGATACTTTTTTTTTGTTTTATAATAAAATTTATTTTCCAAAAATCCCTATATACAATAAAAAACGGGAATTCCAACATTCACCGCCCAATCACAGACGTATATAGGGATACAAAACACAATAAAAAAATGAAAAACGGGACACAAATTAGAAAAAATAATTAAAGAAAGAAAGAAAGTTGCTACGTCTGTGATTATACATTCCCTCACTCAAGTATGCTTCCAATCGACCCACAATCACTTCATCATCCATGCAACCCCAAACACTCTGAATTCCCGTCAACGGATATATACAACCTTTATGTAAAGTTTTTCTGTACAGAGTCACAGAGTCTCATGACATAAAGCACCATAACAATAACAATAAAATATAACAACCAATTTAAATATCACAGATATAGTTTTTGAAATCCTAGCCCTAACCCCCCCCCTCCCCTCCCCCATCCCATCCAGTCACTCTCACAAACACACGCTCTAACATACACTACAATGTCAAAACTAATAAAAAATCTAAACGGACTTGACAAAATTAACAAGTCTTTATCACAAGTATGAGACTAAAGTATATACTGAGTGATGCTAAACACCAATAATAAAATATAAACATTACATCACGAGGATGTAATGGTTGGAACCGAACACAGTATAAATGAGTGCAACGGGGCGACATCCGCAATGCCACAGCATTGCGGATGTCACCACGATGCACCCTAGACAAAATATATTTTTATAAAGTGACATTAAGCCACAATCAAGAGACAGTTACAACTTAATCTACTGGGAGGGTATTATATAAATTATTACTACTACTATTATTATAATCTAAATTAATATCTACTACTAGTTTTTTATATATGAGGGGAGTTAATTAAAAAATTTTGTTACACGGTATTAATTTAAAGATCTACAAACGACTGAGAAGAGAAGTATGTCAAGTATGAAAAAAAAATACTCCGTTCCGCTGTGTCGCAGAATATCCCACTAATCATCAAAGATGAAAAATGGGACATTCCACGTCACAATGAAACAGAATAGTAAACAATATCTGATGAATGAAAATAGAAGGGGAATCAATTACGCATGTCACGTGGCCAATAGTTGTAAAACGAATCAACATTGTAGTAAAAGGATCCACCAATCAAAACTAACCACTCACGCACTGATGACTTTTACTACGTAGAGTTGTAATGTTTGTTCTGACAAAACAAACAGTGTCAGTAATTAACCTAGAAAGTTAACACTAACTCATCTGTTGGAGAAACCAAAATTAAGGGGTACCAATGAGCCAAAACACACTGCCTAGAAAAACGTAGAGAATCAGTGTGAAGTCGATTTCTCAGAGAAGCCTGAAATCGAAATTTCAGACAACTCCGAGTCACCGACTTCGTATTAAATTTTAAAGAATTTCGTGTTAACCATATTGTTTCCTTAAATAAGCCAATAATGAAAAGAAAAGACTGTATTTTAAAATTATCTAAATTTAAAGAGTCTGGAATCTCGCAAAACTGAATTATCTCTCTGGTTAGAGGAATACTCTTTCCAGCGAGACGACCCAAAATTACGAGAAATTCAGTTCGTAACAAAGAATAAAGGGGACAATGGAACAACAAATGAGAAAGTGTTTCAATTTGAAGACAAGAAATACATTTTCTTGTAGCAGAGATGTGCCTATTATATAAGAAGTCATTGGTTAACAGCCTGTCATGTGCTATTAACCACCCAATGCCCCTGGCAATGGGTGAAACGAAAGAATCACTAACCCGACACCAGACTTTGTTAAAATTTATACCAGAATACTGACCAATCACACGAGGCACGCCTAGATTCTTGTTCAGTATCCCATTATAAAATAATTTTGTAAAAGAACCTTGCCAATTAAAATCTGGGTCAGTAACGAATTCTCTCACAAATTCCATACTTACCTTATAAAATGGGGGAACATATTCCGAGTGTGGCACACCGTTGTCAGCAAGGGCGGGGTTAAACCCTCTCAGGCTCAACCCCACCCAATATCTGGCAAAGTGTACCCACTTAGCATTACGGTTTAGGATCACATCTCTGATATGTTTCAATCTGAAGCTAATAAATTTTGTAGAAATATCTACAACTGACAAGCCACCCTCCTTAATATTGTTGTATAGTACTTTTCTCGCCAATATTTCAATTTTATTACCCCAAACGAAGCGGATTAAAGACCTTTGAAAAAGTTTAACATAATGTTTTGGAATATCTAAAATTTGACCCACATACCATAATTTTGAACAGGCCATTACTTTTGAAATTAAACTTTTGCCAAAATAAGAAAGTTGCCTTGATTTATAAAAATTAAGTGTTCTAACAAATTTTGTATAAATTCCATGCCATATATCATCTGATGTAACATTCCTACCAAAAAGCACTCCTAAAATTTTACCAGATCCATCTGGCCAAGAAATTCCAAATTTATTATCCGCCGGTTTCCGAAAGTGCCCAAATACAAAAGCTTTCGTTTTCAATAAATTTAATTTCGCACCAGATGCTCTACCGAAATAGTCTGACCACTCCAAAACCCTCCCCACGGAGTCTGAATCCGTGCAGAAGGCAGTGGAGTCATCAGCATATAACGATATCTTGGCAGTATCGGGAGTACCAGGAATAGCCAAACCTTTGATACGTGGGTCCTCCCTAATTTTGATAGCCAAAGGTTCCAAACAGAGAACATATAATAATGGCGAGAGACTACAGCCCTGCCGGACAGAGCGTTCTACATTAAAAGATTCGGATATATGACCATTAATCAACACAGAACTCACAATATCTGTGTATAATAATTTTACCCAGGAGATAAAATTATCACCAAAACCAAAAGCTCGAAGAGCTTGAAATAAATACGAATGATCAACACGATCAAAAGCCTTCATCTGATCTAGGCAGAGGAAGGCCACAGACAAATGTTTTTGATTTACATAATCAATTATATTACGCATCAGATGAAGGTTATCAGCAATTGTTCTCCCAGGAACGGAACAAGTCTGATCCGGGTGAACAATATACTGTAACACTTCGCGCAATCTTAAGGACAATGCTTTTGTAAGGATTTTATAGTCTACGTTAAGTAGGGATACGGGCCTCCAGAATTTCAAGTCCTCGGCATTATCCCTATCTTTACACAGTAGAGTAATAAATCCTAATCTCTGCGACTCTGAAAGTTTACCAGAGATAAAACATTTATTATATAATTCAACCAAAATTGGGCCAAAAATGGGAAAAAAAGTTAAATAAAATTCTTTAGGGAGGCCGTCAGAACCAGGGCTCTTGTTCGACTGCATCAAACGAAGCGCAGCTTCAATTTCATGCAGGCTAACAAGGCCCTCGCACGATTCAGCTTGATTTTCATTTAATTTTGGAACATCCTGTAGGAAAACACTACAGACCCCCTCATCAACAACTTCCTTGGAGTAAAGCTGCCGATAAAAAGATCTGCAGTGGTTAATAATTGTTTCAGTTGTATCAAAAACGTTTTGATTATCTTTCAACAGTGTGATTAACTTTTCATCAGAATTTTTTGTTTCCTTATGGAAAAAGAATTTCGAGGGCTTTTCATTACATTCAATATTTTGAAGCCGAGACCGAATTATCGCCCCTTTAGCCAAATCATTGTGTAAATTTTTAAGTTGTGTTTTGACATTTTTGATTTCCTCTGAATAAAAACCAGGATCTAATCTTTCACACTGTTGAAGCGAATGATATTTCCTCTCACAGTAAGAGATTACCCTACGCTTCACTGAAGCTTTCTTCTTACAGTAAGTAATTATAAAATTTTTTATTTCAATTTTTGCACTGTCCCACCACTCGGGGGAGACAGTGGCATTGCCCTTAAATATAGTAAAAAACCTGATGAAGGCTTGACGGAAATTAGCGTCATCAAGTAACGAGACATTAAATTTCCAATAACTTTTACCCCGGCTGACTTTCTGTTCACGATTCATCACCATGGTAACAAAGTCATGATCAGACAGCCAGCAGGGGTTAATAGAATATTTTTCAATTGAATCAGCCAAAATTTTTGACACGTAAAATCTGTCAAGCCTACAGGATACACAATTACTTGACCACGTAGTGGCCAGACTGGAAGGGTTAAATTTATATCTGAAAATTTCAATTAATTTGAAATTTTTACAAAGATTGTCAATAATATTTATACCACCCATCCCTCTAGATAAATTCCCACCTCTTTTGTCAATAGCTGGGTCATGTATACAGTTAAAATCACCTGCCATTATGAGGGGGTTTTTACATAAGCAAAAAATATCCAAGTTCCGAAAAAAATCGCATCGATCCTCCTCGTCCGTCGGGGCATACACGTTGAGAAATCTGTATTCAGACCTCCCAACGCATATATCCAGACAGACAATTCGGCCATCGATATCATGTTGAAATTTTTGAATGTTATAATTTAAGAAATGTTTTGATAAATAAATCCCCACCCCCTTGGCCCTGGGCTTACCAAACGAGCAGAAAAATTTCCCTCCCCATTCATTTTCAATTTCCTGTATAATTTTAAAATTATCAATATGTGTTTCTTGAATAAACATAACATCAATGGACTTCAAGACAGAATGCGAAAAGAGCTGAGCCCTCTTCGCCCCATCTCGAAATCCATTGATATTAATGGAAGTAATTTTTAATTTAGCCTGATTATCCATAATGGAGGTGATTAGAGAGAAACTGTAGCGAGCCCCAATAGATTATAATATGAGTAATAGAAATTCGTGAAAAAAAACCAATCCCAAATTTTTGTCTTCGTGACCCCCACCCCCGATATTGTAGGACTGACTAGCCATGTGAGTATAAAACCAAAACAATAACAAAAACAAAGTCACATGACTAGGACACTTCGTGTGGAATTCAAGTAAAGAACAGACCGATGTTGTTGAGACCAGCCGAGCATAAACCATTGTATAAAATACAATGGGAAATGCTCCACTGGACTGAACAACAAAGACTGATTTAAAGCTGATGGCAAAAATCGATAGTGGGAACAAAAGCCAATTCAAACCCATAGTAACTAATACAACATTTACTGGCCTAATTCCCAGAAGTGGACACTTGAAAGGCAATAATACAGGAGTGACAGAAAAAAATTGATAGATTAGATGGGAATAAAAAGGACAATAATTTATTCCACACGTGAAGGAGATTAAAAAACCAATTAAGGTTATCACTAACAAATAAAACGAATAATTTAAGGTAACCTCTAACAAGAAATTCAACAAAAACATTAAAGTGACAGCCGACACGCCTGGAATTGTGCGTTCAACTCCCAGAGTTGAACGCCCAAGTCCAGGGGCATAGGCTGCCCTAAAACATGAAAACAAGAGAATAAAAAATAAAACACTATACATACTGTTATAAAGAAAATGAACTATTGGTGCAGCACCAATAGAGGAAAAGTCCTTAGGCGGTCCAGGGTCGTCATCCGTAATAGCAGTCCGGGCAAAAATCGAAGTCCAAAAAACAGTTCCTGGTCGTAATGAAATTTTGAGAAAAATTGTTTTTTCACCCTTCGTCATCCACCTCTATCTCGTCATCCGACAGAGAACCGAATATCTCCTCACTACTGGCAGCTCTCTCCGCATTCAGTCTCTCTAGCCGTAATGTTTCTTCCACCCACGTAGTCATGATTTTCTGGTTGTTCTTCTTCTTCTTCTTCTTCTTTTTGCCTAACACCAACTGAAAAGCATCAGATTCTTCCTCGCGTCCCTCTTCTTCTTCCTCTCTATCTCTGTCCCTCTTTGATTGACCAGACGACTGTTCCATTTCTTCAATTTGCGTCTCTGGAATTACTGTTTTAGGCCGAGTGATTTCTTTCTCCTGCGTTGAGACTGGCTCCACCGGTTTCATGGCAACCGTTGACGCATAGGAAGGCCTACTTGGAGGAAATTCAGAAACCCCGGAACAAAACTGTCGAGTGTGTCCGACTTTCTTGCATCTCAGGCACATCGGTGGACGTCCGGGCATTGTTATCATCGTGGTGATATCCATTATCTTCGCCGTATATGGGATATACGGAATTGTATGGAGGGGGACCTCCATGGTAATCTCTCTTATTCCATTATAAATAGGCACCCCATTAATGAGTGTCTGGCATCTATCATACCGCAGTACTTTACCGATGCTTCCAAAATACGTCTCAACCACTTTATCGTCCATGTGATGCGGTAACCAGTGAAGACGAAGATGCACAGTCTGTTGATTCCACCACGAACAAAGTAAAGAACGGCTGTTCAAAAAGAGTTCTCGCCGAGTCACCAATAGCTCCCCTTCTTCTTTACTCTGGAAGACCGCAAACCATTCAAATGGCTTTTCCATCTTGTACAATGCGCAGAGTTTGTCCGGTGGAACTACTTTACTGATTGCCGAGACAAGATCTTCCAGGGAAACCCTCCCGGGATTCCCTCCACTAATCCATATCCGCACTGTCCTATCAATTACAGTTTTATCCATAATTAAGAACAACAAGTCTTAGATCTTAGCCAAAAGGCCGAGAAGCGATGTCGATTTTTCTCTGGCCCTTCCATCTGTTCAGAATGAAATTATCTTCTGCCACGGTGAGAAGATATCATAGAAAGGCAGTCGAGTGGTTAAATGGGAAATGAGTGGACCCCCGTTCCACCATGCTGCCTATGCTGGTTCGCGTGCAAGCTTAAAATGATTTTTTCGGATTTCCTCAATAACTGAAAATCCCTGACATGTGTCGATGATTCCCACAGACAGCGCGGACAGCACGCTTTTTGGCCCAAACTCACAAATCTCAAACTTATCAAAACGTTCACTCAACGTAGTTAGGACGTTTAACCTACGAAAAATCATGCGGTCACTATTGGCCATTTACCCGCTTTGATTGTTCGCACCTGGAATATGCACTCCCAGTTTGGAATAAACTTCAGGCGTTTGCGTAAAGTAAGAAAAATGCTTTCGATCTGTTTGAAGTGAAAAGGAATAAATTACACAATTTCATTCGCGATCGTAAAATTAATGGTTCCATTCGACAAATTGCAAATTTAAAAAAATAAATCTTTCCAGATTGTTGGCCCATTTTATAAAATTATGTTATGAACGCCCAGACCTGTGTTTACTTGATATAAGATGCTTAATTTTCACCATTCTAATGTCTACGGCCATATCACGTTGAAAACACCGGTTCTCGTCCGATCACCGAAGTTAAGCAACGTCGAGCCCGGTTAGTACTTGGATGGGTGACCGCCTGGGAATACCGGGTGCTGTAGACATTTTACTCAAATTCAAATAGGCCTAGCGAACATGTTAAATCTCTATTTATCCCCTCCCCATTTTGACTAAGGGAAACCAGTTTTTGATAAAGTGCAGATAAAATATTATAAAAAACAATTTCTTATGTTAATAGCCTTGTTTTCAGTTTTCTTCTCTCTGTTTTGTTTTGTTTTTATGAAGGGGTGAGCGCGAACGCAGACCCCCATACGCACAAATTGTGCACTCGAGTCGCCCACATTTGGGGCGATCGCTGGAGTCAGCCCAACCGAAGTGCAATGGAAGAGCCTCATCCAGGAGGCACGCCCATAGTTGATCAGCGTGAACCTCCGAGCCAGGTAAGTATGCTTTTCGCTGGTCACGCGACCTGCCTAGCTAGTAAACATTGCGACACCGACGGGGTGTTTTACCTTGATGTTAGTTGTTTTCATTCTCCGTTTTGGACACTTTTTTTTTTAAAAACCTGTCTTTATCATTGTGAAAATTCTGTTTACTTTTTTTTTCTTCACAAACACACCATTTTATCACAAAACGAAAATATTTTTGACATTCATTTCATAGTTAACAAATATTGTTCAGGTTTGCTGGATTTTGTGCATTCAGCAATCTAATTTCAGACGTTGGACATACGTATGTAAAATGTTCTGCAAACGTTCTTTGGTACAGAGCATTTGTAGTCACGCAGGAGGATAAACTTTTTGCGGTGAAAATCGACTCACTTTTTAGTTATTGGCGTCTAAGGTGTATACCTATGCAAAATGGCTTATCGTGACTGTGACAATTTTACGGGGCGTGGAGGAAGCAAGAGTACGGTCCGGAGAGAATCACCGAGCATCGACGAGCATCTGTCAGCTCCTCAACATTCTGACTCTGTTCAAGTTCCACTCGAGCAGGGTTACAGAGGTTGAAGACATGTCCAACATCGACGTGCAGTACGCCTTAGTACACGGCGTCATCCGGGATTTTTAAAGGTGCCTTGCTCAAGGACACAACGCGGGTCGTCCCGGTGTGGGGTCGAACTTGGGACCTCTAGCATAGAAGTCCAACAGTCTACCCCCGAGAGCCCATTCCATACAAAGAAAAAATAATAGCAACAGCACCGCCAACATGATGGTAGCGGCGGCGCGGAGGGGGGGGGGGGGGGCAAAACATGAATCTATTTTTAATTTATTTTGGTAGTGGGCCGATCCCGGAGGTACTGCAATACCGGGCCAACCCGTGGCGAGGTTAGAGCAAGCTCTGTGGCACTCACCTGGTGTCAAAAATCAGTTTAATATCGATGCTCCCCGATGGGGAACGTATCAGATATTAAGCTGATAAGAACAGATACTACACTTTGATCTTAGCCAAAAGGCCGAGAAGCGATGTCGATTTTTCTCTGGCCCTTCCATCTGTTCAGAATGAAATTATCTTCTGCCACGGTGAGAAGATATCATAGAAAGGCAGTCGAGTGGTTAAATGGGAAATGAGTGGACCCCCGTTCCACCATGCTGCCTATGCTGGTTCGCGTGCAAGCTTAAAATGATTTTTTCGGATTTCCTCAATAACTGAAAATCCCTGACATGTGTCGATGATTCCCACAGACAGCGCGGACAGCACGCTTTTTGGCCCAAACTCACAAATCTCAAACTTATCAAAACGTTCACTCAACGTAGTTAGGACGTTTAACCTACGAAAAATCATGCGGTCACTATTGGCCATTTACCCGCTTTGATTGTTCGCACCTGGAATATGCACTCCCAGTTTGGAATAAACTTCAGGCGTTTGCGTAAAGTAAGAAAAATGCTTTCGATCTGTTTGAAGTGAAAAGGAATAAATTACACAATTTCATTCGCGATCGTAAAATTAATGGTTCCATTCGACAAATTGCAAATTTAAAAAAATAAATCTTTCCAGATTGTTGGCCCATTTTATAAAATTATGTTATGAACGCCCAGACCTGTGTTTACTTGATATAAGATGCTTAATTTTCACCATTCTAATGTCTACGGCCATATCACGTTGAAAACACCGGTTCTCGTCCGATCACCGAAGTTAAGCAACGTCGAGCCCGGTTAGTACTTGGATGGGTGACCGCCTGGGAATACCGGGTGCTGTAGACATTTTACTCAAATTCAAATAGGCCTAGCGAACATGTTAAATCTCTATTTATCCCCTCCCCATTTTGACTAAGGGAAACCAGTTTTTGATAAAGTGCAGATAAAATATTATAAAAAACAATTTCTTATGTTAATAGCCTTGTTTTCAGTTTTCTTCTCTCTGTTTTGTTTTGTTTTTATGAAGGGGTGAGCGCGAACGCAGACCCCCATACGCACAAATTGTGCACTCGAGTCGCCCACATTTGGGGCGATCGCTGGAGTCAGCCCAACCGAAGTGCAATGGAAGAGCCTCATCCAGGAGGCACGCCCATAGTTGATCAGCGTGAACCTCCGAGCCAGGTAAGTATGCTTTTCGCTGGTCACGCGACCTGCCTAGCTAGTAAACATTGCGACACCGACGGGGTGTTTTACCTTGATGTTAGTTGTTTTCATTCTCCGTTTTGGACACTTTTTTTTTTAAAAACCTGTCTTTATCATTGTGAAAATTCTGTTTACTTTTTTTTTCTTCACAAACACACCATTTTATCACAAAACGAAAATATTTTTGACATTCATTTCATAGTTAACAAATATTGTTCAGGTTTGCTGGATTTTGTGCATTCAGCAATCTAATTTCAGACGTTGGACATACGTATGTAAAATGTTCTGCAAACGTTCTTTGGTACAGAGCATTTGTAGTCACGCAGGAGGATAAACTTTTTGCGGTGAAAATCGACTCACTTTTTAGTTATTGGCGTCTAAGGTGTATACCTATGCAAAATGGCTTATCGTGACTGTGACAATTTTACGGGGCGTGGAGGAAGCAAGAGTACGGTCCGGAGAGAATCACCGAGCATCGACGAGCATCTGTCAGCTCCTCAACATTCTGACTCTGTTCAAGTTCCACTCGAGCAGGGTTACAGAGGTTGAAGACATGTCCAACATCGACGTGCAGTACGCCTTAGTACACGGCGTCATCCGGGATTTTTAAAGGTGCCTTGCTCAAGGACACAACGCGGGTCGTCCCGGTGTGGGGTCGAACTTGGGACCTCTAGCATAGAAGTCCAACAGTCTACCCCCGAGAGCCCATTCCATACAAAGAAAAAATAATAGCAACAGCACCGCCAACATGATGGTAGCGGCGGCGCGGAGGGGGGGGGGGGCAAAACATGAATCTATTTTTAATTTATTTTGGTAGTGGGCCGATCCCGGAGGTAGTGCAATACCGGGCCAACCCGTGGCGAGGTTAGAGCAAGCTCTGTGGCACTCACCTGGTGTCAAAAATCAGTTTAATATCGATGCTCCCCGATGGGGAACGTATCAGATATTAAGCTGATAAGAACAGATACTACACTTTGATCTTAGCCAAAAGGCCGAGAAGCGATGTCGATTTTTCTCTGGCCCTTCCATCTGTTCAGAATGAAATTATCTTCTGCCACGGTGAGAAGATATCATAGAAAGGCAGTCGAGTGGTTAAATGGGAAATGAGTGGACCCCCGTTCCACCATGCTGCCTATGCTGGTTCGCGTGCAAGCTTAAAATGATTTTTTCGGATTTCCTCAATAACTGAAAATCCCTGACATGTGTCGATGATTCCCACAGACAGCGCGGACAGCACGCTTTTTGGCCCAAACTCACAAATCTCAAACTTATCAAAACGTTCACTCAACGTAGTTAGGACGTTTAACCTACGAAAAATCATGCGGTCACTATTGGCCATTTACCCGCTTTGATTGTTCGCACCTGGAATATGCACTCCCAGTTTGGAATAAACTTCAGGCGTTTGCGTAAAGTAAGAAAAATGCTTTCGATCTGTTTGAAGTGAAAAGGAATAAATTACACAATTTCATTCGCGATCGTAAAATTAATGGTTCCATTCGACAAATTGCAAATTTAAAAAAATAAATCTTTCCAGATTGTTGGCCCATTTTATAAAATTATGTTATGAACGCCCAGACCTGTGTTTACTTGATATAAGATGCTTAATTTTCACCATTCTAATGTCTACGGCCATATCACGTTGAAAACACCGGTTCTCGTCCGATCACCGAAGTTAAGCAACGTCGAGCCCGGTTAGTACTTGGATGGGTGACCGCCTGGGAATACCGGGTGCTGTAGACATTTTACTCAAATTCAAATAGGCCTAGCGAACATGTTAAATCTCTATTTATCCCCTCCCCATTTTGACTAAGGGAAACCAGTTTTTGATAAAGTGCAGATAAAATATTATAAAAAACAATTTCTTATGTTAATAGCCTTGTTTTCAGTTTTCTTCTCTCTGTTTTGTTTTGTTTTTATGAAGGGGTGAGCGCGAACGCAGACCCCCATACGCACAAATTGTGCACTCGAGTCGCCCACATTTGGGGCGATCGCTGGAGTCAGCCCAACCGAAGTGCAATGGAAGAGCCTCATCCAGGAGGCACGCCCATAGTTGATCAGCGTGAACCTCCGAGCCAGGTAAGTATGCTTTTCGCTGGTCACGCGACCTGCCTAGCTAGTAAACATTGCGACACCGACGGGGTGTTTTACCTTGATGTTAGTTGTTTTCATTCTCCGTTTTGGACACTTTTTTTTTTAAAAACCTGTCTTTATCATTGTGAAAATTCTGTTTACTTTTTTTTTCTTCACAAACACACCATTTTATCACAAAACGAAAATATTTTTGACATTCATTTCATAGTTAACAAATATTGTTCAGGTTTGCTGGATTTTGTGCATTCAGCAATCTAATTTCAGACGTTGGACATACGTATGTAAAATGTTCTGCAAACGTTCTTTGGTACAGAGCATTTGTAGTCACGCAGGAGGATAAACTTTTTGCGGTGAAAATCGACTCACTTTTTAGTTATTGGCGTCTAAGGTGTATACCTATGCAGCAAAATGGCTTATCGTGACTGTGACAATTTTACGGGGCGTGGAGGAAGCAAGAGTACGGTCCGGAGAGAATCACCGAGCATCGACGAGCATCTGTCAGCTCCTCAACATTCTGACTCTGTTCAAGTTCCACTCGAGCAGGGTTACAGAGGTTGAAGACATGTCCAACATCGACGTGCAGTACGCCTTAGTACACGGCGTCATCCGGGATTTTTAAAGGTGCCTTGCTCAAGGACACAACGCGGGTCGTCCCGGTGTGGGGTCGAACTTGGGACCTCTAGCATAGAAGTCCAACAGTCTACCCCCGAGAGCCCATTCCATACAAAGAAAAAATAATAGCAACAGCACCGCCAACATGATGGTAGCGGCGGCGCGGAGGGGGGGGGGGGGGCAAAACATGAATCTATTTTTAATTTATTTTGGTAGTGGGCCGATCCCGGAGGTACTGCAATACCGGGCCAACCCGTGGCGAGGTTAGAGCAAGCTCTGTGGCACTCACCTGGTGTCAAAAATCAGTTTAATATCGATGCTCCCCGATGGGGAACGTATCAGATATTAAGCTGATAAGAACAGATACTACACTTTGATCTTAGCCAAAAGGCCGAGAAGCGATGTCGATTTTTCTCTGGCCCTTCCATCTGTTCAGAATGAAATTATCTTCTGCCACGGTGAGAAGATATCATAGAAAGGCAGTCGAGTGGTTAAATGGGAAATGAGTGGACCCCCGTTCCACCATGCTGCCTATGCTGGTTCGCGTGCAAGCTTAAAATGATTTTTTCGGATTTCCTCAATAACTGAAAATCCCTGACATGTGTCGATGATTCCCACAGACAGCGCGGACAGCACGCTTTTTGGCCCAAACTCACAAATCTCAAACTTATCAAAACGTTCACTCAACGTAGTTAGGACGTTTAACCTACGAAAAATCATGCGGTCACTATTGGCCATTTACCCGCTTTGATTGTTCGCACCTGGAATATGCACTCCCAGTTTGGAATAAACTTCAGGCGTTTGCGTAAAGTAAGAAAAATGCTTTCGATCTGTTTGAAGTGAAAAGGAATAAATTACACAATTTCATTCGCGATCGTAAAATTAATGGTTCCATTCGACAAATTGCAAATTTAAAAAAATAAATCTTTCCAGATTGTTGGCCCATTTTATAAAATTATGTTATGAACGCCCAGACCTGTGTTTACTTGATATAAGATGCTTAATTTTCACCATTCTAATGTCTACGGCCATATCACGTTGAAAACACCGGTTCTCGTCCGATCACCGAAGTTAAGCAACGTCGAGCCCGGTTAGTACTTGGATGGGTGACCGCCTGGGAATACCGGGTGCTGTAGACATTTTACTCAAATTCAAATAGGCCTAGCGAACATGTTAAATCTCTATTTATCCCCTCCCCATTTTGACTAAGGGAAACCAGTTTTTGATAAAGTGCAGATAAAATATTATAAAAAACAATTTCTTATGTAATAGCCTTGTTTTCAGTTTTCTTCTCTCTGTTTTGTTTTGTTTTTATGAAGGGGTGAGCGCGAACGCAGACCCCCATACGCACAAATTGTGCACTCGAGTCGCCCACATTTGGGGCGATCGCTGGAGTCAGCCCAACCGAAGTGCAATGGAAGAGCCTCATCCAGGAGGCACGCCCATAGTTGATCAGCGTGAACCTCCGAGCCAGGTAAGTATGCTTTTCGCTGGTCACGCGACCTGCCTAGCTAGTAAACATTGCGACACCGACGGGGTGTTTTACCTTGATGTTAGTTGTTTTCATTCTCCGTTTTGGACACTTTTTTTTTTAAAAACCTGTCTTTATCATTGTGAAAATTCTGTTTACTTTTTTTTTCTTCACAAACACACCATTTTATCACAAAACGAAAATATTTTTGACATTCATTTCATAGTTAACAAATATTGTTCAGGTTTGCTGGATTTTGTGCATTCAGCAATCTAATTTCAGACGTTGGACATACGTATGTAAAATGTTCTGCAAACGTTCTTTGGTACAGAGCATTTGTAGTCACGCAGGAGGATAAACTTTTTGCGGTGAAAATCGACTCACTTTTTAGTTATTGGCGTCTAAGGTGTATACCTATGCAAAATGGCTTATCGTGACTGTGACAATTTTACGGGGCGTGGAGGAAGCAAGAGTACGGTCCGGAGAGAATCACCGAGCATCGACGAGCATCTGTCAGCTCCTCAACATTCTGACTCTGTTCAAGTTCCACTCGAGCAGGGTTACAGAGGTTGAAGACATGTCCAACATCGACGTGCAGTACGCCTTAGTACACGGCGTCATCCGGGATTTTTAAAGGTGCCTTGCTCAAGGACACAACGCGGGTCGTCCCGGTGTGGGGTCGAACTTGGGACCTCTAGCATAGAAGTCCAACAGTCTACCCCCGAGAGCCCATTCCATACAAAGAAAAAATAATAGCAACAGCACCGCCAACATGATGGTAGCGGCGGCGCGGAGGGGGGGGGGGGGGGGCAAAACATGAATCTATTTTTAATTTATTTTGGTAGTGGGCCGATCCCGGAGGTACTGCAATACCGGGCCAACCCGTGGCGAGGTTAGAGCAAGCTCTGTGGCACTCACCTGGTGTCAAAAATCAGTTTAATATCGATGCTCCCCGATGGGGAACGTATCAGATATTAAGCTGATAAGAACAGATACTACACTTTGATCTTAGCCAAAAGGCCGAGAAGCGATGTCGATTTTTCTCTGGCCCTTCCATCTGTTCAGAATGAAATTATCTTCTGCCACGGTGAGAAGATATCATAGAAAGGCAGTCGAGTGGTTAAATGGGAAATGAGTGGACCCCCGTTCCACCATGCTGCCTATGCTGGTTCGCGTGCAAGCTTAAAATGATTTTTTCGGATTTCCTCAATAACTGAAAATCCCTGACATGTGTCGATGATTCCCACAGACAGCGCGGACAGCACGCTTTTTGGCCCAAACTCACAAATCTCAAACTTATCAAAACGTTCACTCAACGTAGTTAGGACGTTTAACCTACGAAAAATCATGCGGTCACTATTGGCCATTTACCCGCTTTGATTGTTCGCACCTGGAATATGCACTCCCAGTTTGGAATAAACTTCAGGCGTTTGCGTAAAGTAAGAAAAATGCTTTCGATCTGTTTGAAGTGAAAAGGAATAAATTACACAATTTCATTCGCGATCGTAAAATTAATGGTTCCATTCGACAAATTGCAAATTTAAAAAAATAAATCTTTCCAGATTGTTGGCCCATTTTATAAAATTATGTTATGAACGCCCAGACCTGTGTTTACTTGATATAAGATGCTTAATTTTCACCATTCTAATGTCTACGGCCATATCACGTTGAAAACACCGGTTCTCGTCCGATCACCGAAGTTAAGCAACGTCGAGCCCGGTTAGTACTTGGATGGGTGACCGCCTGGGAATACCGGGTGCTGTAGACATTTTACTCAAATTCAAATAGGCCTAGCGAACATGTTAAATCTCTATTTATCCCCTCCCCATTTTGACTAAGGGAAACCAGTTTTTGATAAAGTGCAGATAAAATATTATAAAAAACAATTTCTTATGTTAATAGCCTTGTTTTCAGTTTTCTTCTCTCTGTTTTGTTTTGTTTTTATGAAGGGGTGAGCGCGAACGCAGACCCCCATACGCACAAATTGTGCACTCGAGTCGCCCACATTTGGGGCGATCGCTGGAGTCAGCCCAACCGAAGTGCAATGGAAGAGCCTCATCCAGGAGGCACGCCCATAGTTGATCAGCGTGAACCTCCGAGCCAGGTAAGTATGCTTTTCGCTGGTCACGCGACCTGCCTAGCTAGTAAACATTGCGACACCGACGGGGTGTTTTACCTTGATGTTAGTTGTTTTCATTCTCCGTTTTGGACACTTTTTTTTTTAAAAACCTGTCTTTATCATTGTGAAAATTCTGTTTACTTTTTTTTTCTTCACAAACACACCATTTTATCACAAAACGAAAATATTTTTGACATTCATTTCATAGTTAACAAATATTGTTCAGGTTTGCTGGATTTTGTGCATTCAGCAATCTAATTTCAGACGTTGGACATACGTATGTAAAATGTTCTGCAAACGTTCTTTGGTACAGAGCATTTGTAGTCACGCAGGAGGATAAACTTTTTGCGGTGAAAATCGACTCACTTTTTAGTTATTGGCGTCTAAGGTGTATACCTATGCAAAATGGCTTATCGTGACTGTGACAATTTTACGGGGCGTGGAGGAAGCAAGAGTACGGTCCGGAGAGAATCACCGAGCATCGACGAGCATCTGTCAGCTCCTCAACATTCTGACTCTGTTCAAGTTCCACTCGAGCAGGGTTACAGAGGTTGAAGACATGTCCAACATCGACGTGCAGTACGCCTTAGTACACGGCGTCATCCGGGATTTTTAAAGGTGCCTTGCTCAAGGACACAACGCGGGTCGTCCCGGTGTGGGGTCGAACTTGGGACCTCTAGCATAGAAGTCCAACAGTCTACCCCCGAGAGCCCATTCCATACAAAGAAAAAATAATAGCAACAGCACCGCCAACATGATGGTAGCGGCGGCGCGGAGGGGGGGGGGGGGGGGGGGGCAAAACATGAATCTATTTTTAATTTATTTTGGTAGTGGGCCGATCCCGGAGGTACTGCAATACCGGGCCAACCCGTGGCGAGGTTAGAGCAAGCTCTGTGGCACTCACCTGGTGTCAAAAATCAGTTTAATATCGATGCTCCCCGATGGGGAACGTATCAGATATTAAGCTGATAAGAACAGATACTACACTTTGATCTTAGCCAAAAGGCCGAGAAGCGATGTCGATTTTTCTCTGGCCCTTCCATCTGTTCAGAATGAAATTATCTTCTGCCACGGTGAGAAGATATCATAGAAAGGCAGTCGAGTGGTTAAATGGGAAATGAGTGGACCCCCGTTCCACCATGCTGCCTATGCTGGTTCGCGTGCAAGCTTAAAATGATTTTTTCGGATTTCCTCAATAACTGAAAATCCCTGACATGTGTCGATGATTCCCACAGACAGCGCGGACAGCACGCTTTTTGGCCCAAACTCACAAATCTCAAACTTATCAAAACGTTCACTCAACGTAGTTAGGACGTTTAACCTACGAAAAATCATGCGGTCACTATTGGCCATTTACCCGCTTTGATTGTTCGCACCTGGAATATGCACTCCCAGTTTGGAATAAACTTCAGGCGTTTGCGTAAAGTAAGAAAAATGCTTTCGATCTGTTTGAAGTGAAAAGGAATAAATTACACAATTTCATTCGCGATCGTAAAATTAATGGTTCCATTCGACAAATTGCAAATTTAAAAAAATAAATCTTTCCAGATTGTTGGCCCATTTTATAAAATTATGTTATGAACGCCCAGACCTGTGTTTACTTGATATAAGATGCTTAATTTTCACCATTCTAATGTCTACGGCCATATCACGTTGAAAACACCGGTTCTCGTCCGATCACCGAAGTTAAGCAACGTCGAGCCCGGTTAGTACTTGGATGGGTGACCGCCTGGGAATACCGGGTGCTGTAGACATTTTACTCAAATTCAAATAGGCCTAGCGAACATGTTAAATCTCTATTTATCCCCTCCCCATTTTGACTAAGGGAAACCAGTTTTTGATAAAGTGCAGATAAAATATTATAAAAAACAATTTCTTATGTTAATAGCCTTGTTTTCAGTTTTCTTCTCTCTGTTTTGTTTTGTTTTTATGAAGGGGTGAGCGCGAACGCAGACCCCCATACGCACAAATTGTGCACTCGAGTCGCCCACATTTGGGGCGATCGCTGGAGTCAGCCCAACCGAAGTGCAATGGAAGAGCCTCATCCAGGAGGCACGCCCATAGTTGATCAGCGTGAACCTCCGAGCCAGGTAAGTATGCTTTTCGCTGGTCACGCGACCTGCCTAGCTAGTAAACATTGCGACACCGACGGGGTGTTTTACCTTGATGTTAGTTGTTTTCATTCTCCGTTTTGGACACTTTTTTTTTTAAAAACCTGTCTTTATCATTGTGAAAATTCTGTTTACTTTTTTTTTCTTCACAAACACACCATTTTATCACAAAACGAAAATATTTTTGACATTCATTTCATAGTTAACAAATATTGTTCAGGTTTGCTGGATTTTGTGCATTCAGCAATCTAATTTCAGACGTTGGACATACGTATGTAAAATGTTCTGCAAACGTTCTTTGGTACAGAGCATTTGTAGTCACGCAGGAGGATAAACTTTTTGCGGTGAAAATCGACTCACTTTTTAGTTATTGGCGTCTAAGGTGTATACCTATGCAAAATGGCTTATCGTGACTGTGACAATTTTACGGGGCGTGGAGGAAGCAAGAGTACGGTCCGGAGAGAATCACCGAGCATCGACGAGCATCTGTCAGCTCCTCAACATTCTGACTCTGTTCAAGTTCCACTCGAGCAGGGTTACAGAGGTTGAAGACATGTCCAACATCGACGTGCAGTACGCCTTAGTACACGGCGTCATCCGGGATTTTTAAAGGTGCCTTGCTCAAGGACACAACGCGGGTCGTCCCGGTGTGGGGTCGAACTTGGGACCTCTAGCATAGAAGTCCAACAGTCTACCCCCGAGAGCCCATTCCATACAAAGAAAAAATAATAGCAACAGCACCGCCAACATGATGGTAGCGGCGGCGCGGAGGGGGGGGGGGGGGGCAAAACATGAATCTATTTTTAATTTATTTTGGTAGTGGGCCGATCCCGGAGGTACTGCAATACCGGGCCAACCCGTGGCGAGGTTAGAGCAAGCTCTGTGGCACTCACCTGGTGTCAAAAATCAGTTTAATATCGATGCTCCCCGATGGGGAACGTATCAGATATTAAGCTGATAAGAACAGATACTACACTTTGATCTTAGCCAAAAGGCCGAGAAGCGATGTCGATTTTTCTCTGGCCCTTCCATCTGTTCAGAATGAAATTATCTTCTGCCACGGTGAGAAGATATCATAGAAAGGCAGTCGAGTGGTTAAATGGGAAATGAGTGGACCCCCGTTCCACCATGCTGCCTATGCTGGTTCGCGTGCAAGCTTAAAATGATTTTTTCGGATTTCCTCAATAACTGAAAATCCCTGACATGTGTCGATGATTCCCACAGACAGCGCGGACAGCACGCTTTTTGGCCCAAACTCACAAATCTCAAACTTATCAAAACGTTCACTCAACGTAGTTAGGACGTTTAACCTACGAAAAATCATGCGGTCACTATTGGCCATTTACCCGCTTTGATTGTTCGCACCTGGAATATGCACTCCCAGTTTGGAATAAACTTCAGGCGTTTGCGTAAAGTAAGAAAAATGCTTTCGATCTGTTTGAAGTGAAAAGGAATAAATTACACAATTTCATTCGCGATCGTAAAATTAATGGTTCCATTCGACAAATTGCAAATTTAAAAAAATAAATCTTTCCAGATTGTTGGCCCATTTTATAAAATTATGTTATGAACGCCCAGACCTGTGTTTACTTGATATAAGATGCTTAATTTTCACCATTCTAATGTCTACGGCCATATCACGTTGAAAACACCGGTTCTCGTCCGATCACCGAAGTTAAGCAACGTCGAGCCCGGTTAGTACTTGGATGGGTGACCGCCTGGGAATACCGGGTGCTGTAGACATTTTACTCAAATTCAAATAGGCCTAGCGAACATGTTAAATCTCTATTTATCCCCTCCCCATTTTGACTAAGGGAAACCAGTTTTTGATAAAGTGCAGATAAAATATTATAAAAAACAATTTCTTATGTTAATAGCCTTGTTTTCAGTTTTCTTCTCTCTGTTTTGTTTTGTTTTTATGAAGGGGTGAGCGCGAACGCAGACCCCCATACGCACAAATTGTGCACTCGAGTCGCCCACATTTGGGGCGATCGCTGGAGTCAGCCCAACCGAAGTGCAATGGAAGAGCCTCATCCAGGAGGCACGCCCATAGTTGATCAGCGTGAACCTCCGAGCCAGGTAAGTATGCTTTTCGCTGGTCACGCGACCTGCCTAGCTAGTAAACATTGCGACACCGACGGGGTGTTTTACCTTGATGTTAGTTGTTTTCATTCTCCGTTTTGGACACTTTTTTTTTTAAAAACCTGTCTTTATCATTGTGAAAATTCTGTTTACTTTTTTTTTCTTCACAAACACACCATTTTATCACAAAACGAAAATATTTTTGACATTCATTTCATAGTTAACAAATATTGTTCAGGTTTGCTGGATTTTGTGCATTCAGCAATCTAATTTCAGACGTTGGACATACGTATGTAAAATGTTCTGCAAACGTTCTTTGGTACAGAGCATTTGTAGTCACGCAGGAGGATAAACTTTTTGCGGTGAAAATCGACTCACTTTTTAGTTATTGGCGTCTAAGGTGTATACCTATGCAAAATGGCTTATCGTGACTGTGACAATTTTACGGGGCGTGGAGGAAGCAAGAGTACGGTCCGGAGAGAATCACCGAGCATCGACGAGCATCTGTCAGCTCCTCAACATTCTGACTCTGTTCAAGTTCCACTCGAGCAGGGTTACAGAGGTTGAAGACATGTCCAACATCGACGTGCAGTACGCCTTAGTACACGGCGTCATCCGGGATTTTTAAAGGTGCCTTGCTCAAGGACACAACGCGGGTCGTCCCGGTGTGGGGTCGAACTTGGGACCTCTAGCATAGAAGTCCAACAGTCTACCCCCGAGAGCCCATTCCATACAAAGAAAAAATAATAGCAACAGCACCGCCAACATGATGGTAGCGGCGGCGCGGAGGGGGGGGGGGGGGGGCAAAACATGAATCTATTTTTAATTTATTTTGGTAGTGGGCCGATCCCGGAGGTACTGCAATACCGGGCCAACCCGTGGCGAGGTTAGAGCAAGCTCTGTGGCACTCACCTGGTGTCAAAAATCAGTTTAATATCGATGCTCCCCGATGGGGAACGTATCAGATATTAAGCTGATAAGAACAGATACTACACTTTGATCTTAGCCAAAAGGCCGAGAAGCGATGTCGATTTTTCTCTGGCCCTTCCATCTGTTCAGAATGAAATTATCTTCTGCCACGGTGAGAAGATATCATAGAAAGGCAGTCGAGTGGTTAAATGGGAAATGAGTGGACCCCCGTTCCACCATGCTGCCTATGCTGGTTCGCGTGCAAGCTTAAAATGATTTTTTCGGATTTCCTCAATAACTGAAAATCCCTGACATGTGTCGATGATTCCCACAGACAGCGCGGACAGCACGCTTTTTGGCCCAAACTCACAAATCTCAAACTTATCAAAACGTTCACTCAACGTAGTTAGGACGTTTAACCTACGAAAAATCATGCGGTCACTATTGGCCATTTACCCGCTTTGATTGTTCGCACCTGGAATATGCACTCCCAGTTTGGAATAAACTTCAGGCGTTTGCGTAAAGTAAGAAAAATGCTTTCGATCTGTTTGAAGTGAAAAGGAATAAATTACACAATTTCATTCGCGATCGTAAAATTAATGGTTCCATTCGACAAATTGCAAATTTAAAAAAATAAATCTTTCCAGATTGTTGGCCCATTTTATAAAATTATGTTATGAACGCCCAGACCTGTGTTTACTTGATATAAGATGCTTAATTTTCACCATTCTAATGTCTACGGCCATATCACGTTGAAAACACCGGTTCTCGTCCGATCACCGAAGTTAAGCAACGTCGAGCCCGGTTAGTACTTGGATGGGTGACCGCCTGGGAATACCGGGTGCTGTAGACATTTTACTCAAATTCAAATAGGCCTAGCGAACATGTTAAATCTCTATTTATCCCCTCCCCATTTTGACTAAGGGAAACCAGTTTTTGATAAAGTGCAGATAAAATATTATAAAAAACAATTTCTTATGTTAATAGCCTTGTTTTCAGTTTTCTTCTCTCTGTTTTGTTTTGTTTTTATGAAGGGGTGAGCGCGAACGCAGACCCCCATACGCACAAATTGTGCACTCGAGTCGCCCACATTTGGGGCGATCGCTGGAGTCAGCCCAACCGAAGTGCAATGGAAGAGCCTCATCCAGGAGGCACGCCCATAGTTGATCAGCGTGAACCTCCGAGCCAGGTAAGTATGCTTTTCGCTGGTCACGCGACCTGCCTAGCTAGTAAACATTGCGACACCGACGGGGTGTTTTACCTTGATGTTAGTTGTTTTCATTCTCCGTTTTGGACACTTTTTTTTTTAAAAACCTGTCTTTATCATTGTGAAAATTCTGTTTACTTTTTTTTTCTTCACAAACACACCATTTTATCACAAAACGAAAATATTTTTGACATTCATTTCATAGTTAACAAATATTGTTCAGGTTTGCTGGATTTTGTGCATTCAGCAATCTAATTTCAGACGTTGGACATACGTATGTAAAATGTTCTGCAAACGTTCTTTGGTACAGAGCATTTGTAGTCACGCAGGAGGATAAACTTTTTGCGGTGAAAATCGACTCACTTTTTAGTTATTGGCGTCTAAGGTGTATACCTATGCAAAATGGCTTATCGTGACTGTGACAATTTTACGGGGCGTGGAGGAAGCAAGAGTACGGTCCGGAGAGAATCACCGAGCATCGACGAGCATCTGTCAGCTCCTCAACATTCTGACTCTGTTCAAGTTCCACTCGAGCAGGGTTACAGAGGTTGAAGACATGTCCAACATCGACGTGCAGTACGCCTTAGTACACGGCGTCATCCGGGATTTTTAAAGGTGCCTTGCTCAAGGACACAACGCGGGTCGTCCCGGTGTGGGGTCGAACTTGGGACCTCTAGCATAGAAGTCCAACAGTCTACCCCCGAGAGCCCATTCCATACAAAGAAAAAATAATAGCAACAGCACCGCCAACATGATGGTAGCGGCGGCGCGGAGGGGGGGGGGGGGGGGGCAAAACATGAATCTATTTTTAATTTATTTTGGTAGTGGGCCGATCCCGGAGGTACTGCAATACCGGGCCAACCCGTGGCGAGGTTAGAGCAAGCTCTGTGGCACTCACCTGGTGTCAAAAATCAGTTTAATATCGATGCTCCCCGATGGGGAACGTATCAGATATTAAGCTGATAAGAACAGATACTACACTTTGATCTTAGCCAAAAGGCCGAGAAGCGATGTCGATTTTTCTCTGGCCCTTCCATCTGTTCAGAATGAAATTATCTTCTGCCACGGTGAGAAGATATCATAGAAAGGCAGTCGAGTGGTTAAATGGGAAATGAGTGGACCCCCGTTCCACCATGCTGCCTATGCTGGTTCGCGTGCAAGCTTAAAATGATTTTTTCGGATTTCCTCAATAACTGAAAATCCCTGACATGTGTCGATGATTCCCACAGACAGCGCGGACAGCACGCTTTTTGGCCCAAACTCACAAATCTCAAACTTATCAAAACGTTCACTCAACGTAGTTAGGACGTTTAACCTACGAAAAATCATGCGGTCACTATTGGCCATTTACCCGCTTTGATTGTTCGCACCTGGAATATGCACTCCCAGTTTGGAATAAACTTCAGGCGTTTGCGTAAAGTAAGAAAAATGCTTTCGATCTGTTTGAAGTGAAAAGGAATAAATTACACAATTTCATTCGCGATCGTAAAATTAATGGTTCCATTCGACAAATTGCAAATTTAAAAAAATAAATCTTTCCAGATTGTTGGCCCATTTTATAAAATTATGTTATGAACGCCCAGACCTGTGTTTACTTGATATAAGATGCTTAATTTTCACCATTCTAATGTCTACGGCCATATCACGTTGAAAACACCGGTTCTCGTCCGATCACCGAAGTTAAGCAACGTCGAGCCCGGTTAGTACTTGGATGGGTGACCGCCTGGGAATACCGGGTGCTGTAGACATTTTACTCAAATTCAAATAGGCCTAGCGAACATGTTAAATCTCTATTTATCCCCTCCCCATTTTGACTAAGGGAAACCAGTTTTTGATAAAGTGCAGATAAAATATTATAAAAAACAATTTCTTATGTTAATAGCCTTGTTTTCAGTTTTCTTCTCTCTGTTTTGTTTTGTTTTTATGAAGGGGTGAGCGCGAACGCAGACCCCCATACGCACAAATTGTGCACTCGAGTCGCCCACATTTGGGGCGATCGCTGGAGTCAGCCCAACCGAAGTGCAATGGAAGAGCCTCATCCAGGAGGCACGCCCATAGTTGATCAGCGTGAACCTCCGAGCCAGGTAAGTATGCTTTTCGCTGGTCACGCGACCTGCCTAGCTAGTAAACATTGCGACACCGACGGGGTGTTTTACCTTGATGTTAGTTGTTTTCATTCTCCGTTTTGGACACTTTTTTTTTTAAAAACCTGTCTTTATCATTGTGAAAATTCTGTTTACTTTTTTTTTCTTCACAAACACACCATTTTATCACAAAACGAAAATATTTTTGACATTCATTTCATAGTTAACAAATATTGTTCAGGTTTGCTGGATTTTGTGCATTCAGCAATCTAATTTCAGACGTTGGACATACGTATGTAAAATGTTCTGCAAACGTTCTTTGGTACAGAGCATTTGTAGTCACGCAGGAGGATAAACTTTTTGCGGTGAAAATCGACTCACTTTTTAGTTATTGGCGTCTAAGGTGTATACCTATGCAAAATGGCTTATCGTGACTGTGACAATTTTACGGGGCGTGGAGGAAGCAAGAGTACGGTCCGGAGAGAATCACCGAGCATCGACGAGCATCTGTCAGCTCCTCAACATTCTGACTCTGTTCAAGTTCCACTCGAGCAGGGTTACAGAGGTTGAAGACATGTCCAACATCGACGTGCAGTACGCCTTAGTACACGGCGTCATCCGGGATTTTTAAAGGTGCCTTGCTCAAGGACACAACGCGGGTCGTCCCGGTGTGGGGTCGAACTTGGGACCTCTAGCATAGAAGTCCAACAGTCTACCCCCGAGAGCCCATTCCATACAAAGAAAAAATAATAGCAACAGCACCGCCAACATGATGGTAGCGGCGGCGCGGAGGGGGGGGGGGGGGGGGGCAAAACATGAATCTATTTTTAATTTATTTTGGTAGTGGGCCGATCCCGGAGGTACTGCAATACCGGGCCAACCCGTGGCGAGGTTAGAGCAAGCTCTGTGGCACTCACCTGGTGTCAAAAATCAGTTTAATATCGATGCTCCCCGATGGGGAACGTATCAGATATTAAGCTGATAAGAACAGATTTTTTTTTTCTCTTTAAATTGTTTATTCAGTAACAAAGCCCCTAATTACATTAAAAACCCTCAGAACCATGGTCCCTAAGGCAGTATATCACATTGACGGGGCACATAATATAAAAAAATAAGGAAAAGAGAAAAAAGCACTGCCAATACATGAATATACGAAATACACAAGTTAGTTCTGAGGGGACGACTAGAATACAACCGTTATGGTAATGATTTGATATACAACCGTTATGGAATAATAATAACAAGACGATATAAAAGAGAAAAAAAGATGAAATTATCACAGACTAGCTTAAAATATTAAGGGGACGTAATCACATCCATTCTAATAGCAGAAAAATGTACGGTGATCTCCCTTAGTAAGTACTAGAAAGGAAAATCTATTTCACTCCCCCACTCCCTGACAGAGGCCCAGATCCCTTGAAATATATAGCAGAGTAAGAGTAAAAGGCTGAATAAATAGAAAGGTCTCACGAATATAAAGGCTCAATTTGCGAATGGACCAACCGCATCTCCGAGATACAGCTGCAAAACAGACACATCCCGGAGACACGGATGGGGCATTACGAAAACAAGGCTTAAGCCGCTAGAGGCATGAGAAAAAGAAGCGAAAAACTCCACACCTGTGGAATCACTATTAAAACACCATTAGCCGGTGGTAAACAGGGGGTGGGGCGGTGAAGCTATCGGATAAGTGTATAAACTAATTAAGCATCACTTAGCTCTGAAGAAAGCAAGGGAATGCGATACCCCAAAGTGAGAACCAAAAAAGCACGAAACCAAGTTGGACGGAAAAGTAGAGAAACACAAAGGGGTGGAAGCAGTCCGTCGGGAGCACTCTGTCCAAAACAGACAGACGACACCCGACCGACAGCATCTGAAATGTAGTGAAAACAGTTCCCCTAAGGGGATTCGACGAAAACACGAGATAAAGTTAAAAATGAAAAACGACTCTGTCATCCACAAGATGACAAATGTCTCTGTTTTTCATCCAGAATGAGCGGAATACTGGAGGAGGGAGACGTTTATAGTCACAGAGGACACGAAAGCGGATGCGACCGAGAAAAGCCATGATGACAGAATCACTAGTAACAACACGGTTATCGAACTTTGCCTCATTTCGTTTACTCCAAATGGTTTGGACGGCTTCAGTGATGAGGAGGAGAATGACACACCGTTGTGAAGAGTCTAGGTTGGCGTCTAACTGCAAGTATCTTATGAGATTAGGGGTTCGTACCACGTGACCAAAAGAGATATTACGTACCCAACCAAAAACAATTTGCCATAACAGATCAACACACTCACAAAGGGTAAACAAGTGCTGTGCCGTTTCAACCTGAGATTTACACAGACAACACCTGTTGCTCCTTTGTAAGTGATATTTGACCAGAAAGTAGTTGACTGGCAAAATGTCATGGATAAACCGCCAAGCGGTGGCACGACACACGGGATCAAGAAATCCACAGTGTAGCATTTTCCAGGTATGTTCAAAATTGATGAGGGGGTGACCACGTATCACCCGTGGTTCAACCGTAAATTCAGGTAGCAACAAAGAATAACAAAACTTTGTCGTACAGACTTGAAGCGGAAGAGGAGAATCGAGTTGTTCAAATTTGCGTAAAGCCTTCATACAGCATTTATAATAAGCTGAAGAACACTCGATATCATGTGGAACGTCATTCCTGGCTAATGACGCCTTATAACTCCTCATAGAAATACCAATCCAGTAAGTGGCAAAGTATTTCCACGCAATCTCCTCATCATTTACTAAAACTCGTAGATGCTTTAACATGAAGGCATTAAGTTTACCCTCAATGTTTATAATTCCCGCACCTCCGAGCGATTTGGGCAGATAACAAGAGCCCCGAGCAAGTGGCTCGTTCTTACCAGCCCAAAAGAACTTAAACACTGCCCTTTGAAACAACTTCAGATAATGGTTGCCCAAAGGTACAATACTAGTATAATACCAAAGTTTGCTACAGGCACATACACTGGATATTATACTACGACCAAAATGCGATAAATTACGCTCACTGTACATGTTCAGGGTAGTCTGGAATTTTCTGAACAAACCAGCGAAATGGTCGTCTTCTGTAAGATCATGCCCAAATTGGATGCCAACAATCTTGAGTTTCCTAACGAATTCAAGATTGACTGGCTTATCAGATCTGTTTTTCCATTTGCCCAAAAACAGACCACGTGATTTATTCATGTTCAGTTTGGCGCCAGATGCTAAGCCAAACCTCTCCATGATAGAAAGGACCTCTCGCATGGAACGATCGGACGTTGCCACCGAGGTTGTATCATCAGCATAACATGACAGTTTAACTGATTCTGTAGCACCAGGAGGGGTTAAACCTTCAATTAAGGGGGATTCCCGCACTGCTATAGCAAATGGTTCTAAACATAAGACATAGAGCAGCGGAGAGAGGGAACAGCCTTGACGCACGCTGCGTGTGACTGGAAATGGATCAGAAATATACTGATTAACAATAACACTACTATTAATATCAGTATAGCATAAACGGATCCAACGTAAAAAATTCGGCCCGAAACCGTATGCTTCTAGAGCCTTGAACAAGTACTGATGACTAACTCGATCAAAGGCTTTGGCCTGGTCCAATGAAATAAAGGCACAGGGGAGATTTTTCTGATTAACGTAATCAACAATATTACGTAACAGATGAGCATTGTCTAGGATGGACCTGCCAGGGACCCCACACGTTTGATCCCTGTGCACTAATGAGGCAATCACTAGACGTAACCGATTAGTGAAAATCTTCGATAAGATTTTATAATCGACATTCAACAAACTGATGGGTCGATAATTGCCCAAACATTCAGGATGTTGAGGATCCTTAAGGATCAAGGTTACAAGCGAGTTCCTCTGTGACGACGAGAGGTTCCCAGCGTCGAAACACGCATTATAGACTTGTAACAGTACAGGTGATAAAATATCAATGAAAGATGAGTAAAACTCCTTGGTAAGACCGTCCGAACCAGGAGATTTACTATTTTTCATTTCCTTCAGAGCTTTGGATATTTCATCACTTGTAATGGGGTCTTCACAGATGTCACGGTCGTCCGTGGACAGATGAGGCACCCTTGTCAGAAATTTGTCACAGACATCATAATCTATAGCTTCTGCTGTGAAGAGGTCTGAATAAAAAGTACGAAATGAATTGAGGATATCGGAGGAGTCCGTAAACGATTGATCGCCACAGTCGATACGATCAATCTGTTTACGGACCGCTCTCTGTTTCTCAACTTTCAAGAAAAATTTCGATGGCTTTTCCTGATTCTCTAAAAGGCGGATTTTAGAACGAACGAAAGCGCCTTTACTGCTTTGCAGGTAAAGTTCGTTTATATTCTTACGCAGTTCTACAATCCGATCAGTATACATACCTGGTTGTAACTTTTCAGCATTATTGAGTTGAAAGTACTCCTGCTCCAAGTTACGTAAAATGCTTCTATTCGTATTGGCCTGCCGTTTGCAATAGCCAATTATGAAATTTTTGAAACATGTTTTCAAGTCATCCCATCCGGATGGGGTAAGATGAGTTAACTGGGCCGTCAGGGTCGAGATATATGTTCTGAACTGGAACTGAAAATCTTCATTCGCGAAAATAGAAGAGTTACACTTCCAGTATCCAGGTCCAATAGCTCGACACTTGATGTTATCAATAGTAAAATAAATAATATCATGGTCAGAAAAACCAGATACAGTCTGTCCACAAGACGAAATGGACGAGATCAGATCACGTGATACATAAAAACGATCCAGTCGGGTAGCAATGTTACCTCTCCTCCAGGTGGTACAAACTGAAGTGGGATGGAAATGTCGATAAACGTCAACGAAGGAAAAGTCGGAAATAATATGGGGCCACTGTTTGGAAAAATGAGATAACGTCGAGGTGCCACCAATTTTATCCAAGGACACATTTTTAATAAAATTAAAATCACCCCCCAAAACGATGGGTTGACTGTGGACAAAAAATTGGAGTAAATCATTAAAAAATTCCTTACGGGCCCTTTCGTCATTAGGGGCATATAAATTGATAAAACGGAGCCGCTGGCTATTCACATCGGCATCCACCACAATGTAACGGCCATCAAAATCATGGTGAAATTGTAGAAGTTTAAAATTTAACTTTTTCGAAAACAAAATACTGACTCCTCTGGACTTGACGGAGCCAAAGGAGTAAAAATGATGTGAATTAAAAGACTTCGATATTTTATTCGCCAAGGAAACATTTGTAAAAAATGTTTCCTGGAGGAACAAGACATCAAAATTTACAGTTACTGAGATATGTTTTAAAATAAAATGCTTATTTGGGTTACAGAACCCACCACAATTAATGGACGCAATACGGAGGGGAGTCATGGGAGGGTTGGAATCTCAACTGCTTGATATGGATGAGATGGCACGAAATAGAGGCTGGGCCTCGTAAACAAGGCGGGGGATCGGCGATAATTGAACCCTATAGCCCCACAGGCCTACAGGACTCAACCATCAACCAATCACCTCGTAAATACAACATTTATCACCTAAACCGTAGTGGAAACTTTGTAAAGGGTGAGTACCACGTATACCGTCTGGGAGGAAAGGGTAAAGATTGGTAGGATAGGTAAACACTGACACCTTAAAACCAAGGGTTTCTTAAAAGTGGGATAACTGCAACACGGGAGGAATATGAGCATAAGGGGAAAAACAAGGCACATGAAGGGAGATAACTACATGATGGTGTGGACGAGAGAACGAAATGTAAGCAAAGTGATGTTGTCATAGTGATTCTCTGAGAGAAACGCGAGGCGACTGGGCAATAAAACTATCCTATAGGACAAAATAGGATAGAGGACAGGTCAGGAAACAAGGATAGACACCACCAAACTATAGTGGGAGAAAGGAAAATAGGAATAATAAAATAACACTTACCTTAAATTGTACTGCTCAGCGTCAATCTTCAGGGAAAAACTTTTATTATAAAAGGGGAATGCAGGGAAGCAGTACAAATAACCCGTGTAAGGACAGGGAAACACAAACTTCAAATGTATTTCCACAATACAACGCCGTAGGTAGCTGAATCCAAATAGCCTGAATAACAAAAAACGAGGAGGGTCAAAAATGAAAGTACAACAAATTATAAGAAACGGGGATATTCCGACAAATTCCACGCAAAGCTGACAAAACAGTGAAAAAACCGCCTTGTCAGTAGTAGAACTGACAAATATTTGATTGTTGAAAGGAAAACAGAACGTAGCCTAAGGGCGCCCCTTCACATGAGCAATCTGAGATCACAATGAGTGTGGGTGTGGGGGGGGGGGGGGGGGGAAGTAAAGCGACAAAATTAATAATATAGGACAGATGGTGCTAACAAATTCCACGTAATGCTGTCAAGACCGACAAAATCCGCCTTGGTAGAACTAGACGTGCAAATTAAGAAAGCAGACAAAAAAGGATGAAACAAGCTCGTAAGACATCAAGAACAAAGAGCTCGTACAACAAAAGATAACAATCGTAATGTCTAAAATGTCCCCAAAATGTTGCTAATAGCAACGGCAAGAAACAGGTTGTCACTAAAATAGGAGGGGGGGGGGGGCATAAAGCAAGGATGCCCATGATATAAGTAAGTAAATACTAACAATATCCCACCAAATTGACAAGGCAGAAAAAGGGTTGCCTTGGCAAAACGAATGAGCGAGTAAATTAAAAGAATGACACAAGCTTCCAAAGCACAGAGGGCTGGGAGCCTGTAGAAGAAGCTATTTTTGCTCAGAAATTCAACGCAATTCTGTCAAGACCGAAAAAATCGGCCTTGGCAGAACTCGGCGTGAGAATGATTGAGACACCAAAATAAGGAAATTCGAAGCGATATAGCGGCAAGAGCCCAGCGGATAATACAAGAGCCAATGGGCTCACACAATGCCTTCTGGGCAGGAAAGCTTTGCTTAAAAACACCCAGGAAGTGGGAAATCACCGCACAAAATGGGTGAGAACAAAAGCAGGATCAAGTACCGGTAATGCAATACGACAGAGGGCAAGGCGGAGACTATTACCTTGTGTACGCGTGAAAAGGGGTAGGGGCAAGGCTAATGGCCTGGATCACGGAACGTAGGTCAGAAAGAAATTGGAAAAACAAATAGGGTCACACAACACCTCCAAGTCAATGTGTTAATCTTGAAAGAAAAAGGCGTGTAAAACTTCTCGATTACAAATCGTGAACAAGGATAAATAATTATATATTCGTAGGCCTATATGACGGATGGGAAAAACACAACAGAATTTCTCATGACTGACCGATATTAATTCAATGAAAGAATGTTACCAAGTGTAAACAGTCTTGTCATAATAACACACCACAATGAACAAATTGTCAAACACTGTGTATATGTGATGGCCAGAAAATAGGACAATGCAACGACAAAGAATTGTCCGTGCACAAAATTAAACAGCGGAACGAAGAATGTGAATCAATACTAGCTGTTGGTAAAATGAAGGAATTAAGAGGTACACAGAGGGAGAAAACGGTGATAAATTAGAAATTAATAACGCCAAAACGCCTAAACAGGGTAGGGAGGTTCAGGAATAATTTAACCAGAGGCCAGAAAAGGCCACAGGAAGAAACTATGACTGAACCTCGTAAAATACGAGGAATTAACCCAATCCTGGCCACAAAGGGAGCGAAGGAAATGATGTATAAACAGACTATGTCTGTTACAAAACAGAAGAATTGAAGGGGTCTCGTGGTGTGAGAAAAGGTGAAAACGCATTATGATATTGAAAGGCAAGAAACGCCTAACACAGGTCGAGGAGGATCAGTAATAATTCAGCCCTACAGGCAAAAAAGGCTGCAGGACGAAACAATCACCAAGCCTCCCACAATACAACATGATTCCGACAACAGTGAATAAACATTTTTGAAATATCTATGAGAAATCGATCACCAAATCCAGCCATGGCTGCTCGGAAGCAGCCATGACTGGACACGATGAGAAATTCATTCTCTATTTAACAATAAACAGAAAAACATTCTATCCAATCAATGATAGATACTTCTGAAAGAAGTCTGAGTAATTCCTCATCAAAACCAGCCATGGCTGCTCGAAAGCAGCCATGACGGGATGTGATGAAGAAAATTATAAGGTTTCAGAATGAATAAAACATACTTACGCCAACACCACACTGGTGTTAGCTGGAATAAAGTCCGTGGTCGTTCCGTGGTCGTCATCCGTGGAATCACAGTCCGCCTACACAGTCCAAAGAAAAATCCAGGTCGTTGTTATGAATCACAGGAGAGCCGCCAGAGTCCTAAAAACAGTCCAGGTCGTAAACAAGGAGGGTAGAAATAAATCCGTTGTGGAAATGATACTAAGTCCAAGTTTCTGTGGCTTGGGCGCCGATAGTGAAATCCTGTGGAAAGTTATTCAGATTGGCAGGGTAGTCCATGTCTTGATCCTCACTGTCAACCGAGTTAGGAGCAACGTCGTCCAGAGAACTAGAAGCGATCAGCTTACTTGACTTGATGTTCGGATCACTTAGAGCTAAATCATCACACTCTTTCCGCTTACGGTCTACAATACCAGAAGGCTGGTTGTTCAACTGTCCATGTATGGATTTCAAAAGATTAAAGGCAGTTTCCTTTTGGGATTCATCAAAGTCAGCATAACTCTGAGGAGAAGTGGTAATGTCCCCAGGTACCTCCATATCTGAAGCTGAAGACGCAGACTGCTGAATATGTTCCGGTGTCTCAGGAATGACCATTTCAGGCGAAGGAGGAGCAGCTGCAACTGGTGAAGACTGACGGGTACTAGCCGGCTTCGACTGCTTCTGGCGCTCACTAATCAATGTTGTGAGTTTAGACTGATAGTCATTAGAAGACTTGAGTACAGGAACCGCTGGTGTCTGCTTCATCACCGTAGCATAAGAACGATCAGGCCGTGAAACGGGACCCCTACACGAATTCCGCTTATGACCCACTTCGCCACACTTCAGACATATGGGCGACCGCCCTGGCATGGTTATCAGAAGAGAGTGGCCCATCACTCTAATACTGTGAGGAATTCTCTCAATGTCTTCTTTCGACAGCTGGAGAACCGCGTCACGAATTCCATTTTGTACTGACGTCCCACCAGGTGTGGTGTGTAGCTGACGTTTTAAGGAAATAACTTTTCCAAAAATTGAGAGTTCGTCCTTGACCAAAAAGTCACTTACGTGGTAAGGCGCAAAATGAATGCGCAAGGAAACTTGTTGTTTTAACCACAACGAAAAACAGAATGAAATACCATCCCTCTTCACTTCCTCTTGGTGTTCAAATGTGTTAGCCTGTTCCATAGTACGAAAAACCATAAACCACTCATTTGGCTTGTCGAGCTTATAAACCGCCTCCAACTGGCTCTCATCATCTACCAATGCAGCAAGCTGGTCAATATGGATTCTGCTGAGGTTATCTCCCCTGACGAAAACTCGAACGGTACGTTCTAATATGGAGTGAACTGAGGGGGGCCCATTCCCCTCCATTTTGGGCGCAAATCACTCAACCGTAAAATGAGATGTAGAGTAACAAAGCCTCGGTCTTAGGCAAAAGGCCGAGAAGCGATGTCGATTTTTCTCTGGCCCTTCCATCTGTTCAGAATGAAATTATCTTCTGCCACGGTGAGAAGATATCATAGAAAGGCAGTCGAGTGGTTAAATGGGAAATGAGTGGACCCCCGTTCCACCATGCTGCCTATGCTGGTTCGCGTGCAAGCTTAAAATGATTTTTTCGGATTTCCTCAATAACTGAAAATCCCTGACATGTGTCGATGATTCCCACAGACAGCGCGGACAGCACGCTTTTTGGCCCAAACTCACAAATCTCAAACTTATCAAAACGTTCACTCAACGTAGTTAGGACGTTTAACCTACGAAAAATCATGCGGTCACTATTGGCCATTTACCCGCTTTGATTGTTCGCACCTGGAATATGCACTCCCAGTTTGGAATAAACTTCAGGCGTTTGCGTAAAGTAAGAAAAATGCTTTCGATCTGTTTGAAGTGAAAAGGAATAAATTACACAATTTCATTCGCGATCGTAAAATTAATGGTTCCATTCGACAAATTGCAAATTTAAAAAAATAAATCTTTCCAGATTGTTGGCCCATTTTATAAAATTATGTTATGAACGCCCAGACCTGTGTTTACTTGATATAAGATGCTTAATTTTCACCATTCTAATGTCTACGGCCATATCACGTTGAAAACACCGGTTCTCGTCCGATCACCGAAGTTAAGCAACGTCGAGCCCGGTTAGTACTTGGATGGGTGACCGCCTGGGAATACCGGGTGCTGTAGACATTTTACTCAAATTCAAATAGGCCTAGCGAACATGTTAAATCTCTATTTATCCCCTCCCCATTTTGACTAAGGGAAACCAGTTTTTGATAAAGTGCAGATAAAATATTATAAAAAACAATTTCTTATGTTAATAGCCTTGTTTTCAGTTTTCTTCTCTCTGTTTTGTTTTGTTTTTATGAAGGGGTGAGCGCGAACGCAGACCCCCATACGCACAAATTGTGCACTCGAGTCGCCCACATTTGGGGCGATCGCTGGAGTCAGCCCAACCGAAGTGCAATGGAAGAGCCTCATCCAGGAGGCACGCCCATAGTTGATCAGCGTGAACCTCCGAGCCAGGTAAGTATGCTTTTCGCTGGTCACGCGACCTGCCTAGCTAGTAAACATTGCGACACCGACGGGGTGTTTTACCTTGATGTTAGTTGTTTTCATTCTCCGTTTTGGACACTTTTTTTTTTAAAAACCTGTCTTTATCATTGTGAAAATTCTGTTTACTTTTTTTTTCTTCACAAACACACCATTTTATCACAAAACGAAAATATTTTTGACATTCATTTCATAGTTAACAAATATTGTTCAGGTTTGCTGGATTTTGTGCATTCAGCAATCTAATTTCAGACGTTGGACATACGTATGTAAAATGTTCTGCAAACGTTCTTTGGTACAGAGCATTTGTAGTCACGCAGGAGGATAAACTTTTTGCGGTGAAAATCGACTCACTTTTTAGTTATTGGCGTCTAAGGTGTATACCTATGCAAAATGGCTTATCGTGACTGTGACAATTTTACGGGGCGTGGAGGAAGCAAGAGTACGGTCCGGAGAGAATCACCGAGCATCGACGAGCATCTGTCAGCTCCTCAACATTCTGACTCTGTTCAAGTTCCACTCGAGCAGGGTTACAGAGGTTGAAGACATGTCCAACATCGACGTGCAGTACGCCTTAGTACACGGCGTCATCCGGGATTTTTAAAGGTGCCTTGCTCAAGGACACAACGCGGGTCGTCCCGGTGTGGGGTCGAACTTGGGACCTCTAGCATAGAAGTCCAACAGTCTACCCCCGAGAGCCCATTCCATACAAAGAAAAAATAATAGCAACAGCACCGCCAACATGATGGTAGCGGCGGCGCGGAGGGGGGGGGGGGGCAAAACATGAATCTATTTTTAATTTATTTTGGTAGTGGGCCGATCCCGGAGGTACTGCAATACCGGGCCAACCCGTGGCGAGGTTAGAGCAAGCTCTGTGGCACTCACCTGGTGTCAAAAATCAGTTTAATATCGATGCTCCCCGATGGGGAACGTATCAGATATTAAGCTGATAAGAACAGATACTACACTTTGATCTTAGCCAAAAGGCCGAGAAGCGATGTCGATTTTTCTCTGGCCCTTCCATCTGTTCAGAATGAAATTATCTTCTGCCACGGTGAGAAGATATCATAGAAAGGCAGTCGAGTGGTTAAATGGGAAATGAGTGGACCCCCGTTCCACCATGCTGCCTATGCTGGTTCGCGTGCAAGCTTAAAATGATTTTTTCGGATTTCCTCAATAACTGAAAATCCCTGACATGTGTCGATGATTCCCACAGACAGCGCGGACAGCACGCTTTTTGGCCCAAACTCACAAATCTCAAACTTATCAAAACGTTCACTCAACGTAGTTAGGACGTTTAACCTACGAAAAATCATGCGGTCACTATTGGCCATTTACCCGCTTTGATTGTTCGCACCTGGAATATGCACTCCCAGTTTGGAATAAACTTCAGGCGTTTGCGTAAAGTAAGAAAAATGCTTTCGATCTGTTTGAAGTGAAAAGGAATAAATTACACAATTTCATTCGCGATCGTAAAATTAATGGTTCCATTCGACAAATTGCAAATTTAAAAAAATAAATCTTTCCAGATTGTTGGCCCATTTTATAAAATTATGTTATGAACGCCCAGACCTGTGTTTACTTGATATAAGATGCTTAATTTTCACCATTCTAATGTCTACGGCCATATCACGTTGAAAACACCGGTTCTCGTCCGATCACCGAAGTTAAGCAACGTCGAGCCCGGTTAGTACTTGGATGGGTGACCGCCTGGGAATACCGGGTGCTGTAGACATTTTACTCAAATTCAAATAGGCCTAGCGAACATGTTAAATCTCTATTTATCCCCTCCCCATTTTGACTAAGGGAAACCAGTTTTTGATAAAGTGCAGATAAAATATTATAAAAAACAATTTCTTATGTTAATAGCCTTGTTTTCAGTTTTCTTCTCTCTGTTTTGTTTTGTTTTTATGAAGGGGTGAGCGCGAACGCAGACCCCCATACGCACAAATTGTGCACTCGAGTCGCCCACATTTGGGGCGATCGCTGGAGTCAGCCCAACCGAAGTGCAATGGAAGAGCCTCATCCAGGAGGCACGCCCATAGTTGATCAGCGTGAACCTCCGAGCCAGGTAAGTATGCTTTTCGCTGGTCACGCGACCTGCCTAGCTAGTAAACATTGCGACACCGACGGGGTGTTTTACCTTGATGTTAGTTGTTTTCATTCTCCGTTTTGGACACTTTTTTTTTTAAAAACCTGTCTTTATCATTGTGAAAATTCTGTTTACTTTTTTTTTCTTCACAAACACACCATTTTATCACAAAACGAAAATATTTTTGACATTCATTTCATAGTTAACAAATATTGTTCAGGTTTGCTGGATTTTGTGCATTCAGCAATCTAATTTCAGACGTTGGACATACGTATGTAAAATGTTCTGCAAACGTTCTTTGGTACAGAGCATTTGTAGTCACGCAGGAGGATAAACTTTTTGCGGTGAAAATCGACTCACTTTTTAGTTATTGGCGTCTAAGGTGTATACCTATGCAAAATGGCTTATCGTGACTGTGACAATTTTACGGGGCGTGGAGGAAGCAAGAGTACGGTCCGGAGAGAATCACCGAGCATCGACGAGCATCTGTCAGCTCCTCAACATTCTGACTCTGTTCAAGTTCCACTCGAGCAGGGTTACAGAGGTTGAAGACATGTCCAACATCGACGTGCAGTACGCCTTAGTACACGGCGTCATCCGGGATTTTTAAAGGTGCCTTGCTCAAGGACACAACGCGGGTCGTCCCGGTGTGGGGTCGAACTTGGGACCTCTAGCATAGAAGTCCAACAGTCTACCCCCGAGAGCCCATTCCATACAAAGAAAAAATAATAGCAACAGCACCGCCAACATGATGGTAGCGGCGGCGCGGAGGGGGGGGGGGGGGGCAAAACATGAATCTATTTTTAATTTATTTTGGTAGTGGGCCGATCCCGGAGGTACTGCAATACCGGGCCAACCCGTGGCGAGGTTAGAGCAAGCTCTGTGGCACTCACCTGGTGTCAAAAATCAGTTTAATATCGATGCTCCCCGATGGGGAACGTATCAGATATTAAGCTGATAAGAACAGATACTACACTTTGATCTTAGCCAAAAGGCCGAGAAGCGATGTCGATTTTTCTCTGGCCCTTCCATCTGTTCAGAATGAAATTATCTTCTGCCACGGTGAGAAGATATCATAGAAAGGCAGTCGAGTGGTTAAATGGGAAATGAGTGGACCCCCGTTCCACCATGCTGCCTATGCTGGTTCGCGTGCAAGCTTAAAATGATTTTTTCGGATTTCCTCAATAACTGAAAATCCCTGACATGTGTCGATGATTCCCACAGACAGCGCGGACAGCACGCTTTTTGGCCCAAACTCACAAATCTCAAACTTATCAAAACGTTCACTCAACGTAGTTAGGACGTTTAACCTACGAAAAATCATGCGGTCACTATTGGCCATTTACCCGCTTTGATTGTTCGCACCTGGAATATGCACTCCCAGTTTGGAATAAACTTCAGGCGTTTGCGTAAAGTAAGAAAAATGCTTTCGATCTGTTTGAAGTGAAAAGGAATAAATTACACAATTTCATTCGCGATCGTAAAATTAATGGTTCCATTCGACAAATTGCAAATTTAAAAAAATAAATCTTTCCAGATTGTTGGCCCATTTTATAAAATTATGTTATGAACGCCCAGACCTGTGTTTACTTGATATAAGATGCTTAATTTTCACCATTCTAATGTCTACGGCCATATCACGTTGAAAACACCGGTTCTCGTCCGATCACCGAAGTTAAGCAACGTCGAGCCCGGTTAGTACTTGGATGGGTGACCGCCTGGGAATACCGGGTGCTGTAGACATTTTACTCAAATTCAAATAGGCCTAGCGAACATGTTAAATCTCTATTTATCCCCTCCCCATTTTGACTAAGGGAAACCAGTTTTTGATAAAGTGCAGATAAAATATTATAAAAAACAATTTCTTATGTTAATAGCCTTGTTTTCAGTTTTCTTCTCTCTGTTTTGTTTTGTTTTTATGAAGGGGTGAGCGCGAACGCAGACCCCCATACGCACAAATTGTGCACTCGAGTCGCCCACATTTGGGGCGATCGCTGGAGTCAGCCCAACCGAAGTGCAATGGAAGAGCCTCATCCAGGAGGCACGCCCATAGTTGATCAGCGTGAACCTCCGAGCCAGGTAAGTATGCTTTTCGCTGGTCACGCGACCTGCCTAGCTAGTAAACATTGCGACACCGACGGGGTGTTTTACCTTGATGTTAGTTGTTTTCATTCTCCGTTTTGGACACTTTTTTTTTTAAAAACCTGTCTTTATCATTGTGAAAATTCTGTTTACTTTTTTTTTCTTCACAAACACACCATTTTATCACAAAACGAAAATATTTTTGACATTCATTTCATAGTTAACAAATATTGTTCAGGTTTGCTGGATTTTGTGCATTCAGCAATCTAATTTCAGACGTTGGACATACGTATGTAAAATGTTCTGCAAACGTTCTTTGGTACAGAGCATTTGTAGTCACGCAGGAGGATAAACTTTTTGCGGTGAAAATCGACTCACTTTTTAGTTATTGGCGTCTAAGGTGTATACCTATGCAAAATGGCTTATCGTGACTGTGACAATTTTACGGGGCGTGGAGGAAGCAAGAGTACGGTCCGGAGAGAATCACCGAGCATCGACGAGCATCTGTCAGCTCCTCAACATTCTGACTCTGTTCAAGTTCCACTCGAGCAGGGTTACAGAGGTTGAAGACATGTCCAACATCGACGTGCAGTACGCCTTAGTACACGGCGTCATCCGGGATTTTTAAAGGTGCCTTGCTCAAGGACACAACGCGGGTCGTCCCGGTGTGGGGTCGAACTTGGGACCTCTAGCATAGAAGTCCAACAGTCTACCCCCGAGAGCCCATTCCATACAAAGAAAAAATAATAGCAACAGCACCGCCAACATGATGGTAGCGGCTGCGCGGAGGGGGGGGGGGGGGGCAAAACATGAATCTATTTTTAATTTATTTTGGTAGTGGGCCGATCCCGGAGGTACTGCAATACCGGGCCAACCCGTGGCGAGGTTAGAGCAAGCTCTGTGGCACTCACCTGGTGTCAAAAATCAGTTTAATATCGATGCTCCCCGATGGGGAACGTATCAGATATTAAGCTGATAAGAACAGATACTACACTTTGATCTTAGCCAAAAGGCCGAGAAGCGATGTCGATTTTTCTCTGGCCCTTCCATCTGTTCAGAATGAAATTATCTTCTGCCACGGTGAGAAGATATCATAGAAAGGCAGTCGAGTGGTTAAATGGGAAATGAGTGGACCCCCGTTCCACCATGCTGCCTATGCTGGTTCGCGTGCAAGCTTAAAATGATTTTTTCGGATTTCCTCAATAACTGAAAATCCCTGACATGTGTCGATGATTCCCACAGACAGCGCGGACAGCACGCTTTTTGGCCCAAACTCACAAATCTCAAACTTATCAAAACGTTCACTCAACGTAGTTAGGACGTTTAACCTACGAAAAATCATGCGGTCACTATTGGCCATTTACCCGCTTTGATTGTTCGCACCTGGAATATGCACTCCCAGTTTGGAATAAACTTCAGGCGTTTGCGTAAAGTAAGAAAAATGCTTTCGATCTGTTTGAAGTGAAAAGGAATAAATTACACAATTTCATTCGCGATCGTAAAATTAATGGTTCCATTCGACAAATTGCAAATTTAAAAAAATAAATCTTTCCAGATTGTTGGCCCATTTTATAAAATTATGTTATGAACGCCCAGACCTGTGTTTACTTGATATAAGATGCTTAATTTTCACCATTCTAATGTCTACGGCCATATCACGTTGAAAACACCGGTTCTCGTCCGATCACCGAAGTTAAGCAACGTCGAGCCCGGTTAGTACTTGGATGGGTGACCGCCTGGGAATACCGGGTGCTGTAGACATTTTACTCAAATTCAAATAGGCCTAGCGAACATGTTAAATCTCTATTTATCCCCTCCCCATTTTGACTAAGGGAAACCAGTTTTTGATAAAGTGCAGATAAAATATTATAAAAAACAATTTCTTATGTTAATAGCCTTGTTTTCAGTTTTCTTCTCTCTGTTTTGTTTTGTTTTTATGAAGGGGTGAGCGCGAACGCAGACCCCCATACGCACAAATTGTGCACTCGAGTCGCCCACATTTGGGGCGATCGCTGGAGTCAGCCCAACCGAAGTGCAATGGAAGAGCCTCATCCAGGAGGCACGCCCATAGTTGATCAGCGTGAACCTCCGAGCCAGGTAAGTATGCTTTTCGCTGGTCACGCGACCTGCCTAGCTAGTAAACATTGCGACATCGACGGGGTGTTTTACCTTGATGTTAGTTGTTTTCATTCTCCGTTTTGGACACTTTTTTTTTTAAAAACCTGTCTTTATCATTGTGAAAATTCTGTTTACTTTTTTTTTCTTCACAAACACACCATTTTATCACAAAACGAAAATATTTTTGACATTCATTTCATAGTTAACAAATATTGTTCAGGTTTGCTGGATTTTGTGCATTCAGCAATCTAATTTCAGACGTTGGACATACGTATGTAAAATGTTCTGCAAACGTTCTTTGGTACAGAGCATTTGTAGTCACGCAGGAGGATAAACTTTTTGCGGTGAAAATCGACTCACTTTTTAGTTATTGGCGTCTAAGGTGTATACCTATGCAAAATGGCTTATCGTGACTGTGACAATTTTACGGGGCGTGGAGGAAGCAAGAGTACGGTCCGGAGAGAATCACCGAGCATCGACGAGCATCTGTCAGCTCCTCAACATTCTGACTCTGTTCAAGTTCCACTCGAGCAGGGTTACAGAGGTTGAAGACATGTCCAACATCGACGTGCAGTACGCCTTAGTACACGGCGTCATCCGGGATTTTTAAAGGTGCCTTGCTCAAGGACACAACGCGGGTCGTCCCGGTGTGGGGTCGAACTTGGGACCTCTAGCATAGAAGTCCAACAGTCTACCCCCGAGAGCCCATTCCATACAAAGAAAAAATAATAGCAACAGCACCGCCAACATGATGGTAGCGGCGGCGCGGAGGGGGGGGGGGGGGCAAAACATGAATCTATTTTTAATTTATTTTGGTAGTGGGCCGATCCCGGAGGTACTGCAATACCGGGCCAACCCGTGGCGAGGTTAGAGCAAGCTCTGTGGCACTCACCTGGTGTCAAAAATCAGTTTAATATCGATGCTCCCCGATGGGGAACGTATCAGATATTAAGCTGATAAGAACAGATACTACACTTTGATCTTAGCCAAAAGGCCGAGAAGCGATGTCGATTTTTCTCTGGCCCTTCCATCTGTTCAGAATGAAATTATCTTCTGCCACGGTGAGAAGATATCATAGAAAGGCAGTCGAGTGGTTAAATGGGAAATGAGTGGACCCCCGTTCCACCATGCTGCCTATGCTGGTTCGCGTGCAAGCTTAAAATGATTTTTTCGGATTTCCTCAATAACTGAAAATCCCTGACATGTGTCGATGATTCCCACAGACAGCGCGGACAGCACGCTTTTTGGCCCAAACTCACAAATCTCAAACTTATCAAAACGTTCACTCAACGTAGTTAGGACGTTTAACCTACGAAAAATCATGCGGTCACTATTGGCCATTTACCCGCTTTGATTGTTCGCACCTGGAATATGCACTCCCAGTTTGGAATAAACTTCAGGCGTTTGCGTAAAGTAAGAAAAATGCTTTCGATCTGTTTGAAGTGAAAAGGAATAAATTACACAATTTCATTCGCGATCGTAAAATTAATGGTTCCATTCGACAAATTGCAAATTTAAAAAAATAAATCTTTCCAGATTGTTGGCCCATTTTATAAAATTATGTTATGAACGCCCAGACCTGTGTTTACTTGATATAAGATGCTTAATTTTCACCATTCTAATGTCTACGGCCATATCACGTTGAAAACACCGGTTCTCGTCCGATCACCGAAGTTAAGCAACGTCGAGCCCGGTTAGTACTTGGATGGGTGACCGCCTGGGAATACCGGGTGCTGTAGACATTTTACTCAAATTCAAATAGGCCTAGCGAACATGTTAAATCTCTATTTATCCCCTCCCCATTTTGACTAAGGGAAACCAATTTTTGATAAAGTGCAGATAAAATATTATAAAAAACAATTTCTTATGTTAATAGCCTTGTTTTCAGTTTTCTTCTCTCTGTTTTGTTTTGTTTTTATGAAGGGGTGAGCGCGAACGCAGACCCCCATACGCACAAATTGTGCACTCGAGTCGCCCACATTTGGGGCGATCGCTGGAGTCAGCCCAACCGAAGTGCAATGGAAGAGCCTCATCCAGGAGGCACGCCCATAGTTGATCAGCGTGAACCTCCGAGCCAGGTAAGTATGCTTTTCGCTGGTCACGCGACCTGCCTAGCTAGTAAACATTGCGACACCGACGGGGTGTTTTACCTTGATGTTAGTTGTTTTCATTCTCCGTTTTGGACACTTTTTTTTTTAAAAACCTGTCTTTATCATTGTGAAAATTCTGTTTACTTTTTTTTTCTTCACAAACACACCATTTTATCACAAAACGAAAATATTTTTGACATTCATTTCATAGTTAACAAATATTGTTCAGGTTTGCTGGATTTTGTGCATTCAGCAATCTAATTTCAGACGTTGGACATACGTATGTAAAATGTTCTGCAAACGTTCTTTGGTACAGAGCATTTGTAGTCACGCAGGAGGATAAACTTTTTGCGGTGAAAATCGACTCACTTTTTAGTTATTGGCGTCTAAGGTGTATACCTATGCAAAATGGCTTATCGTGACTGTGACAATTTTACGGGGCGTGGAGGAAGCAAGAGTACGGTCCGGAGAGAATCACCGAGCATCGACGAGCATCTGTCAGCTCCTCAACATTCTGACTCTGTTCAAGTTCCACTCGAGCAGGGTTACAGAGGTTGAAGACATGTCCAACATCGACGTGCAGTACGCCTTAGTACACGGCGTCATCCGGGATTTTTAAAGGTGCCTTGCTCAAGGACACAACGCGGGTCGTCCCGGTGTGGGGTCGAACTTGGGACCTCTAGCATAGAAGTCCAACAGTCTACCCCCGAGAGCCCATTCCATACAAAGAAAAAATAATAGCAACAGCACCGCCAACATGATGGTAGCGGCGGCGCGGAGGGGGGGGGGGGGGGGCAAAACATGAATCTATTTTTAATTTATTTTGGTAGTGGGCCGATCCCGGAGGTACTGCAATACCGGGCCAACCCGTGGCGAGGTTAGAGCAAGCTCTGTGGCACTCACCTGGTGTCAAAAATCAGTTTAATATCGATGCTCCCCGATGGGGAACGTATCAGATATTAAGCTGATAAGAACAGATTTTTTTTTTTTTTCTTTAAATTGTTTATTCAGTAACAAAGCCCCTAATTACATTAAAAACCCTCAGAACCATGGTCCCTAAGGCAGTATATCACATTGACGGGGCACATAATATAAAAAAATAAGGAAAAGAGAAAAAAGTACTGCCAATACATGAATATACGAAATACACAAGTTAGTTCTGAGGGGATGACTAGAATACAACCGTTATGGTAATGATTTGATATACAACCGTTATGGAATAATGATAACAAGACGATATAAAAGAGAAAAAAAAAGATGAAATTATCACAGACTAGCTTTAAATATTAAGGGGACGTAATCACATCCATTCTAATAGCAGAAAAATGTACGGTGATCTCCCTTAGTAAGTACTAGAAAGGAAAATCTATTTCACTCCCCCACTCCCTGACAGAGGCCCAGATCCCTTGAAATATATAGCAGAGTAAGTATAAAAGGCTGAATAAATAGAAAGGTCTCACGAATATAAATGCTCGATTTGCGAATGGACCAACCACATCTCCGAGATACAGCTGCAAAACAGACACATCCCGGAGACATGGATGGGGCATTACGAAAACAAGGCTTAAGCCGCGAGAGGCATGAGAAAAAGAAGCGAAAAAACTCCACACGCGTGGAATCACTATTAGAACACCATTAGCCGGTGGTAAACAGGGGGTGGGGCGGTGAAGCTATCGGATAAGTGTATAAACTAAGAAAGCATCACTTAGCTCTGAAGAAAGCAAGGGAATGCGATACCCCAAAGTGAGAACCAGATAATCACGAAACCAAGTTGGACGGAAAAGTAGAGAAACACAAAGGGGTGGAAGCAGTCCGTCGGGAGCCCTCTGTCCAAAACGGACAGACGACACCCGAACGACAGCATCTGAAATGTAGTGAAAACAGTTCCCCTAAGGAGATTCGACGAAAACTCGAGATAAAGTTAAAAATGAAAAACGACTCTGTCATCCACAAGATGACAGATGTCTCTGTTTTTCATCCAGAATGAGCGGAATACTGGAGGAGGGAGACGTTTATAGTCACAGAGGACACGAAAGCGGATGCGACCGAGAAAAGCCATGATGACAGAATCACTAGTAACGACACGGTTATCGAACTTTGCCTCATTTCGTTTACTCCAAATGGTTTGGACGGCTTCAGTGATGAGGAGGAGAATGACAGACCGTTGTGAAGAGTCTAGGTTGGTGTCTAACTGCAGGTATCTTATGAGATTAGGGGTGCGTACCACGTGACCAAAAGAGATATTACGTACCCAACCAAAAACAATTTGCCATAACAGATCAACACACTCACAAAGGATAAACAAGTGCTGCGCCGTTTCAACCTGAGATTTACACAGACAACACCTGTTGCTCCTTTGTAAGTGATATTTGACCAGGAAGTAGTTGACTGGCAAAATGTCATGGATAAACCGCCAAGCGGTGGCACGACACACGGGATCAAGAAATCCACAGTGTAGCATTTTCCAGGTATGCTCAAAATTGATGAGGGGGTGACCACGTATCACCCGTGGTTCAACCGTAAATTCAGGTAGCAACAAAGAATAACAAAACTTTGTTGTACAGACCTGAAGCGGAAGAGGAGAATCGAGTTGTTCAAATTTGCGTAAAGCCTTCATACAGCATTTATAATAAGCTGAAGAACACTCGATATCATGTGGAACGTCATTCCTGGCCAATGACGCCTTATAACTCCTCATAGAAATACCAATCCAGTAAGTGGCAAAGTATTTCCACGCAATCTCCTCATCATTAACTAAAACTCTTAGATGCTTTAACATGAAGGCATTAAGTTTACCCTCAATGTTTATAATTCCCGCACCTCCGAGCGATTTGGGCAGGTAACAAGAGCCCCGAGCGAGTGGCTCGTTCTTACCAGCCCAAAAGAACTTAAACACTGCCCTTTGAAACAACTTCAGATAATGGTTGCCCAAAGGTACAATACTAGTATAATACCAAAGTTTGCTACAAGCACAGACACTCGATATTATACTACGACCAAAATGCGATAAATTACGCTCACTGTACATGTTCAGGGTAGTCTGGAATTTTCTGAACAAACCAGCGAAATGGTCGTCTTCTGTAAGATCATGCCCAAATTGGATACCAACAATCTTGAGTGTCGTAACGAATTCAAGATTGACTGGCTTATCAGATCTGTTTTTCCATTTGCCCAAAAATAGACCACGTGATTTATTCATGTTCAGTTTGGCACCAGATGCTAAACCAAACCTCTCCATGATAGAAAGGACCTCTCGCATGGAACGATCGGACGTTGCCACCGAGGTTGTATCATCAGCATAACATGACAGTTTAACTGATTCTGTAGCACCAGGAGGGGTTAAACCTTCAATTAAGGGGGATTCTCGCACTGCTATAGCAAATGGTTCTAGACATAAGACATAGAGCAGTGGAGAGAGGGAACAGCCTTGACGCACGCTGCGTGTGACTGGAAATGGATCAGAAATATACTGATTAACAATAACACTGCTATTAATATCAGTATAGCATAAACGGATCCAACGTAAAAAAATCGGCCCGAAACCGTATGCTTCTAAAGCCTTGAACAAGTACCGATGACTGACACGATCAAAGGCTTTAGCCTGATCCAATGAAATAAAGGCGCAGGGGAGATTTTTCTGATTAACGTAATCAACAATATTACGTAACAGATGAGCATTGTCAAGGATTGACCGGCCAGGGACCCCGCACGTTTGATCCCTGTGCACTAATGAGGCAATCACTAGACGTAGCCGATTGGTGAAAATCTTCGATAAGATTTTATAATCAACATTCAACAAACTGATGGGCCTATAATTGCCCAAACATTCAGGATGTTGAGGATCCTTAAGAATCAAGGTTACAAGCGAGTTCCTCTGTGACGACGAGAGGTTCCCAGCATCGAAACATGCATTATAGACTTGTAACAGTACAGGTGATAAAATATCAATGAAAGATGAGTAAAACTCCTTGGTAAGACCGTCCGAACCAGGAGATTTACTATTCTTCATTTCCTTCAGAGCTTTGAATATTTCATCACTTGTAATTGGGTCTTCACAGATGTCACGGTCGTCCGTAGACAACTGGGGCACCCTCGACAGAAATTCATCACAGACAGCATCATCTATAGCTTCTGCTGTGAAAAGTTCTGAATAAAAGCCGCGAAATGCATTCAAGATATCGGAGGAGTCCGTAAACGATTGACCATCACAATCGATACGATCAACCTGTTTACGGACCGCTCTCTGTTTTTCAACTTTCAGGAAAAATTTTGATGGCTTTTCCTGATTCTCTAAAAGTCGGATTTTAGAACGCACGAAAGCGCCTTTACTGCTGTGCAGGTGAAGTTCATTTATTTCCTTTCGTAGTTCTAAAATCCTGTCAGTGTACATACCTGGGTGTGACTTTTCAGCTATATTGAGTTCAGAATACTCCAGCTCCAAGTCACGCAAAATGCTTCTATTCTTATTGGCCTGCCGTTTGCAATAGCCAATAATAAAATCACGGAAAAGGATTTTTAAATCTTCCCATCCGGAAGGGGTAATATGGGTCAAAGTAGCTGTAAGAGTCGAGATATATTCTCTGAACTGGATCTGAAACTCTTCATTCGTAAAGATAGAAGAGTTACATTTCCAGTATCCAGGTCCTATAGCTCGACAGTTAAAATTATTCAGAGTAAAATGGATAATGTCATGATCGGAAAAGCCGGATACATTTTGCCCACAGGACGAAATGGAAGTTAAAAGATCTCGTGATACGTAGAAACGGTCAAGACGGGTGGCAATATTTCCTCTCCTCCAGGTGGTACAGACCGTATCGGGGTGGAAATGGCGATATACATCCCCTAGGGAAAAATCAGAAATAATGTGGGGCCACTGTTTGGAAAAATTGGATAAAGTGGGATTACCACCAGTTTTATCCAGGGACACATTTTTGATAAAATTAAAATCCCCACCCAAAATAATGGGCTGACTGTGGACGAAAAATTGAAGGAGATCATTGAAAAATTCTTTACGGGGTTTTTCATCGTTCGGGGCGTACACGTTGATAAACCGGAGCATTTGGCCATTCACATCGGCATCAACCACAATATAACGTCCATTAAAATCATGATGGAATTTTAAAAGTTTGAAATCTAATTTTCGGGAAAACAATATGCTCACACCTCTGGACTTCACGGATCCAAAGGAGAAATAATGATGAGAGTTAAAGGATTTCGATATCTTATTCGCCAAGGAAACATTTGTAAAAAATGTTTCCTGGAGGAACAAGACATCAAAATTTTCTTGCACTGAAATGTGTTTTAAAATTAAATGTTTATCAGGGTTACAAAACCCCCCACAGTTAATGGAGGCTAATCGAATCGGAATCATGGGAGGGGTGCGCTCCGTTTAGATCAATATATATAAGGTTAGCGGGAAACAAAAGGCCCGTTAGGTGGTAGAGTAAGCGATATAGTATAAAACATGTAGGAGAATCCGTGACGATTCAACCCCACAGCCCCCATGGGGCTACATGGTCCAATCATCACCGAATCTAAAACAGCAGATAGAGAAAGCCAACATAAATAAATGTCAGTTACCGGTTGGCATTGTACACAATAAAGTATAAAAGATAAAATAAACCGGAAAATCGGTGAAGAATCAAAACTGCAGCCCCGTAGGGCTGCAGGACCAAATCATCACCGAATCTCCCCTAAAATAGAACAGAGACTTCCTCATTTAACCGAAGACCACTTAGAGGAAAATATGCTATTCGGGAATGTACAGTATGTACATAATGTAGGAGAAGGGTCAGTGATAATCAAAACCAACAGCCCCACAGGGGCTACAGGGTTCAACCATCACCGAATCTCCTAGTAAAAATAATGAAAACTTAATTGTGGAATAGGGTAACAACATAGATTGATGGAAAACACAAAGGATAGCTGGGAAAAGGGTTAAGTTTAGCAAAATGGACATCAGGATCGTGATGGATGAGAGTTTGGGAAGTTATTACATCACAATAAGGAAAACATCAGGAGGGGGAGAACTGGAGACACATGAAGGGAGGTAACTCCACATTGACTGTGATGTGAAAACAAAATGAAAGCAAAGTCTTGTCGTCACTGTGATTCCGGTAGAACTTGAACGCATCAGGGGAAGGGTGATATTCAGGGAGTAGTAGATAGATGGTAGGCTGTGTGGGTTATGGAGAAAATACACCTCAGGCTATGATGGTAGGGAGTCAAAGGGGAAAAGGATAATAAAATAAAACTTACCTTCATGTGTACTGCATGTTGAACTCCAATCTTCTTGGGATAATTTTAATATATGGGGAATGGGAAACAAGCAGTACAAAATACCAATGAAAACAACACAACCATAATATCCGATTAACTCTCCATTACGTAACACAGCAGGTAGTTGGGATTGGATGATCACGAGAAGGATATTACTAACTATCACATCCAGGTATGGCTGCCAAAAAGCAGCCATAACCAGAGATGGTAAAAATAGATAGGAAATCAGGGTGAATATCACAAAGTAAATTAGTTACAAGCAATTGCATGCATGCCCCAAATCTACCAGCCATGGCTGCTTAACAGCAGCCATGACTGAGTGAGATGAGAATACATACCGAAAACAATTAAGTATGAGTTTCTATCAACGTTAAAATGAATTCATATTGGGTTGTCCAGCATAATGGACTTGGCTGTTCGTGAGCAGCCATGACTGAGTACAGTGAGGGTATAAATCAAAAGAAACTGAGTATGGCAAAACAATAAAAAACTCCCCATCACCACCAGCCGTGACAGCTCGGAAGCAGCCATGACTGGGTGTGATGAGAAATGCAAATTTTAGAAATGATTATATCATAACAGTAAATGTTAACAACAAGAATAAAGGAATTCCACTACTATCACCCATGGCTGCTCGGAAGCAGCCATGACTGTATGTGATGAGGAATGCAATTTAAATATAATTATTTCGTGGCAGTAGAGGGTAATAGCAATTATAAGGGAATCTCGTCACTGAAAGTAATGGCTGCTTAGAAGCAGCCACAACTGGGTACGATGAGAAGGACAAAATGCAAAAGGAGAATTGCACAACAGGAAACGGGAGCAGTAATTATATTGGAGTATCAACACTACCAGCCATGGCTGTCCGGAAGCAGCCATGACTGGGCAAGAGGGGAAATACTTGATGAAACTTATGTGGAAAAACCTGGAGAGCAAGGATGAAATCAAAGCTTGATAACAAGACCGACGATAAAAGGGGGTTGGGAATCAACGAAATGTCATTAACACGGGACGTGAAACTAACCTGATATATGGAAATGGTTGAAAGCACACGCAATGCTGTCAATGAAAAATAAATCTCCATGGGCAGCATTAAGCGTATGAAATCTCAGATAGTATATTCCAGACACAACATAACGGTGTAAACAAAGTCATCAGACCGAATATAGAGAGAGACAACGTAAAAATAATTTCTGATGCGTACAATCCAAAATAAAAACAGAGTCACATGACCAGGATGGGCAGAGTAGAATGTCACTATGTGTGTCATTAAGAACAGCAAAGCATTGACCATTGTATACAATACAAAGGCGAATGCTTCGCTGCGCTGAATAACAAAGGACAAGTCATAAGAAGGGGAAAATCAATAATGCAAACAAAAGGCCGCACGAGGTGCGACGCTGGAATGGGAAAACTGGAAGAAGTATTATTGGAAATGGGAACAGATAAAATAACCGTACAGTACTGATCGAAAACATGGGTAAATTTAAATGGAATATTTTCATGCAAAAACTATAAAAAGGCAGTTATAAACGATCTCCCATCACAACCGGCCATGGCTGCTCCCTGAGCAGCCATGATCGGATGTGATGAGAAACGCAAACAAGGGGAAAACACTAAAGGAGGAGTAGTAGCAGGAAAGGTTGGAATAATACAGTGGAGATATACTCACAAACTTCATTGAAAATACGAACTAACAACTCTCGCAGTTACAAGACTGCAGAGAGAATAATCGTTGGGCAGTCCAGGTCCGTCGTCCGTAGAGGGTGTGTGTGCCATCATTAGTCCTTGGGCGGTCCATGGTCAGAATCCGTGAAATCAATGTCCGTTGCCGTGAGTCCTAAAAGCAGTCCAAGTCGTGATGAAAGAAAGGATAACTGAAAGTCACAAAAAGAAACTAACGCCATGTTTCTGTAGCATCTGTCCCAATGGTGTAGTCAGTTGGAAAAACATTAAGATTGGGTGGATAATCCGGGGTGGAATTCGGAGAGCTCACTTCGACATCCGGCGGAAAAAAGTCTCGAGAACTATCCACAGTCTTCACACTAGAACTCAACTGTACATCGGTTTGAAATAAATCCTGAGAAACGTCCACAGTTTTGGTACTTTTCGATCCAACATCCTCCTTAGAAAACGATTCCTTACGTTTCCTAGGCCCCGGTTGGGGCGTCACACTGGAGGCCGGAGAGTCCTGCGATCCCCCTAGTTTGGAATGAACCTCCTTCATAAAGGCGTATGCAACCTGCTGTTGCTCCAAAGACATGTCAGAAAGTGGTCCACGTGGTGGGTCACTCTCACCACCTAGCTCCATGCTATCGGCGTCAGCGGGTGTCTCCGACACTGCATCAGGTAACGGCTTGGAAGAAGCTTTTTCTGTAATGGAAGGAGGAGCGTTCTTCTGTGTCTTCTCACGTACACGAATCAGAGTTGTCAGCTTGGACTGGTACTCTGCTGCAGAAGTCTTGCGCTGAGAAGTTGGTAGAGATGGCTGCTTTGTAACAGTGGCATACGATCGCTGTTCAAGTCGGGTAACGGGTCCCCTACATGAGTTCCTCTTGTGGCCGACTTCGCCACATTTAAGGCAGATCGGGGGTCTGCCTGGCATGGTAAGTAAAATCTTATGCCCCATGACAACCACAGTGTGTGGAATAGCATCGATCTCCTCTTTCGACAGCTGCAAGCAAATATCCCGCACTCCATTTTCAATTTTAATGCCAGTGGAGGTGATGTGATGCTGGCGAGATATCTTCAAAACTTTCCCATAGAACGACAACTCGCTCCCCAACAGAAAATCACTGACATGGTATGGAGCGAAATGCACACGAAGTGTTACCTCTTGCTTTAGCCACATGGAAAAAGAATACGTAATGTTGTCTCGTACAACTTCATCCTGTCTCTCGAAGGTATTAGCCTCCTCAGCCGACTTGAAGACAAAGAACCATTCACCTGGCCTGTCAAGCTGGTACACAGCTTCCAGTTGAGAAGCATCATCTAATAACGTTAAAAGTTGTTCAATGTGAATACGACGAGAGTTATCTCCCCTGATGTAAATTCTCACAGTCCGTTCAAGAATATTTTGAACCGATGGGGGCCCATTCCCATCCATTTTGGGCACACAACCACAAAATCACTCAAGTGGAAAATAAGATGCAGAACGTCAAAGCCTCGGTGTTAGCCAAAAGGCCGAGAAGCGATGTCGATTTTTCTCTGGCCCTTCCATCTGTTCAGAATGAAATTATCTTCTGCCACGGTGAGAAGATATCATAGAAAGGCAGTCGAGTGGTTAAATGGGAAATGAGTGGACCCCCGTTCCACCATGCTGCCTATGCTGGTTCGCGTGCAAGCTTAAAATGATTTTTTCGGATTTCCTCAATAACTGAAAATCCCTGACATGTGTCGATGATTCCCACAGACAGCGCGGACAGCACGCTTTTTGGCCCAAACTCACAAATCTCAAACTTATCAAAACGTTCACTCAACGTAGTTAGGACGTTTAACCTACGAAAAATCATGCGGTCACTATTGGCCATTTACCCGCTTTGATTGTTCGCACCTGGAATATGCACTCCCAGTTTGGAATAAACTTCAGGCGTTTGCGTAAAGTAAGAAAAATGCTTTCGATCTGTTTGAAGTGAAAAGGAATAAATTACACAATTTCATTCGCGATCGTAAAATTAATGGTTCCATTCGACAAATTGCAAATTTAAAAAAATAAATCTTTCCAGATTGTTGGCCCATTTTATAAAATTATGTTATGAACGCCCAGACCTGTGTTTACTTGATATAAGATGCTTAATTTTCACCATTCTAATGTCTACGGCCATATCACGTTGAAAACACCGGTTCTCGTCCGATCACCGAAGTTAAGCAACGTCGAGCCCGGTTAGTACTTGGATGGGTGACCGCCTGGGAATACCGGGTGCTGTAGACATTTTACTCAAATTCAAATAGGCCTAGCGAACATGTTAAATCTCTATTTATCCCCTCCCCATTTTGACTAAGGGAAACCAGTTTTTGATAAAGTGCAGATAAAATATTATAAAAAACAATTTCTTATGTTAATAGCCTTGTTTTCAGTTTTCTTCTCTCTGTTTTGTTTTGTTTTTATGAAGGGGTGAGCGCGAACGCAGACCCCCATACGCACAAATTGTGCACTCGAGTCGCCCACATTTGGGGCGATCGCTGGAGTCAGCCCAACCGAAGTGCAATGGAAGAGCCTCATCCAGGAGGCACGCCCATAGTTGATCAGCGTGAACCTCCGAGCCAGGTAAGTATGCTTTTCGCTGGTCACGCGACCTGCCTAGCTAGTAAACATTGCGACACCGACGGGGTGTTTTACCTTGATGTTAGTTGTTTTCATTCTCCGTTTTGGACACTTTTTTTTTTAAAAACCTGTCTTTATCATTGTGAAAATTCTGTTTACTTTTTTTTTCTTCACAAACACACCATTTTATCACAAAACGAAAATATTTTTGACATTCATTTCATAGTTAACAAATATTGTTCAGGTTTGCTGGATTTTGTGCATTCAGCAATCTAATTTCAGACGTTGGACATACGTATGTAAAATGTTCTGCAAACGTTCTTTGGTACAGAGCATTTGTAGTCACGCAGGAGGATAAACTTTTTGCGGTGAAAATCGACTCACTTTTTAGTTATTGGCGTCTAAGGTGTATACCTATGCAAAATGGCTTATCGTGACTGTGACAATTTTACGGGGCGTGGAGGAAGCAAGAGTACGGTCCGGAGAGAATCACCGAGCATCGACGAGCATCTGTCAGCTCCTCAACATTCTGACTCTGTTCAAGTTCCACTCGAGCAGGGTTACAGAGGTTGAAGACATGTCCAACATCGACGTGCAGTACGCCTTAGTACACGGCGTCATCCGGGATTTTTAAAGGTGCCTTGCTCAAGGACACAACGCGGGTCGTCCCGGTGTGGGGTCGAACTTGGGACCTCTAGCATAGAAGTCCAACAGTCTACCCCCGAGAGCCCATTCCATACAAAGAAAAAATAATAGCAACAGCACCGCCAACATGATGGTAGCGGCGGCGCGGAGGGGGGGGGGGGGGCAAAACATGAATCTATTTTTAATTTATTTTGGTAGTGGGCCGATCCCGGAGGTACTGCAATACCGGGCCAACCCGTGGCGAGGTTAGAGCAAGCTCTGTGGCACTCACCTGGTGTCAAAAATCAGTTTAATATCGATGCTCCCCGATGGGGAACGTATCAGATATTAAGCTGATAAGAACAGATACTACACTTTGATCTTAGCCAAAAGGCCGAGAAGCGATGTCGATTTTTCTCTGGCCCTTCCATCTGTTCAGAATGAAATTATCTTCTGCCACGGTGAGAAGATATCATAGAAAGGCAGTCGAGTGGTTAAATGGGAAATGAGTGGACCCCCGTTCCACCATGCTGCCTATGCTGGTTCGCGTGCAAGCTTAAAATGATTTTTTCGGATTTCCTCAATAACTGAAAATCCCTGACATGTGTCGATGATTCCCACAGACAGCGCGGACAGCACGCTTTTTGGCCCAAACTCACAAATCTCAAACTTATCAAAACGTTCACTCAACGTAGTTAGGACGTTTAACCTACGAAAAATCATGCGGTCACTATTGGCCATTTACCCGCTTTGATTGTTCGCACCTGGAATATGCACTCCCAGTTTGGAATAAACTTCAGGCGTTTGCGTAAAGTAAGAAAAATGCTTTCGATCTGTTTGAAGTGAAAAGGAATAAATTACACAATTTCATTCGCGATCGTAAAATTAATGGTTCCATTCGACAAATTGCAAATTTAAAAAAATAAATCTTTCCAGATTGTTGGCCCATTTTATAAAATTATGTTATGAACGCCCAGACCTGTGTTTACTTGATATAAGATGCTTAATTTTCACCATTCTAATGTCTACGGCCATATCACGTTGAAAACACCGGTTCTCGTCCGATCACCGAAGTTAAGCAACGTCGAGCCCGGTTAGTACTTGGATGGGTGACCGCCTGGGAATACCGGGTGCTGTAGACATTTTACTCAAATTCAAATAGGCCTAGCGAACATGTTAAATCTCTATTTATCCCCTCCCCATTTTGACTAAGGGAAACCAGTTTTTGATAAAGTGCAGATAAAATATTATAAAAAACAATTTCTTATGTTAATAGCCTTGTTTTCAGTTTTCTTCTCTCTGTTTTGTTTTGTTTTTATGAAGGGGTGAGCGCGAACGCAGACCCCCATACGCACAAATTGTGCACTCGAGTCGCCCACATTTGGGGCGATCGCTGGAGTCAGCCCAACCGAAGTGCAATGGAAGAGCCTCATCCAGGAGGCACGCCCATAGTTGATCAGCGTGAACCTCCGAGCCAGGTAAGTATGCTTTTCGCTGGTCACGCGACCTGCCTAGCTAGTAAACATTGCGACACCGACGGGGTGTTTTACCTTGATGTTAGTTGTTTTCATTCTCCGTTTTGGACACTTTTTTTTTTAAAAACCTGTCTTTATCATTGTGAAAATTCTGTTTACTTTTTTTTTCTTCACAAACACACCATTTTATCACAAAACGAAAATATTTTTGACATTCATTTCATAGTTAACAAATATTGTTCAGGTTTGCTGGATTTTGTGCATTCAGCAATCTAATTTCAGACGTTGGACATACGTATGTAAAATGTTCTGCAAACGTTCTTTGGTACAGAGCATTTGTAGTCACGCAGGAGGATAAACTTTTTGCGGTGAAAATCGACTCACTTTTTAGTTATTGGCGTCTAAGGTGTATACCTATGCAAAATGGCTTATCGTGACTGTGACAATTTTACGGGGCGTGGAGGAAGCAAGAGTACGGTCCGGAGAGAATCACCGAGCATCGACGAGCATCTGTCAGCTCCTCAACATTCTGACTCTGTTCAAGTTCCACTCGAGCAGGGTTACAGAGGTTGAAGACATGTCCAACATCGACGTGCAGTACGCCTTAGTACACGGCGTCATCCGGGATTTTTAAAGGTGCCTTGCTCAAGGACACAACGCGGGTCGTCCCGGTGTGGGGTCGAACTTGGGACCTCTAGCATAGAAGTCCAACAGTCTACCCCCGAGAGCCCATTCCATACAAAGAAAAAATAATAGCAACAGCACCGCCAACATGATGGTAGCGGCGGCGCGGAGGGGGGGGGGGGGCAAAACATGAATCTATTTTTAATTTATTTTGGTAGTGGGCCGATCCCGGAGGTACTGCAATACCGGGCCAACCCGTGGCGAGGTTAGAGCAAGCTCTGTGGCACTCACCTGGTGTCAAAAATCAGTTTAATATCGATGCTCCCCGATGGGGAACGTATCAGATATTAAGCTGATAAGAACAGATACTACACTTTGATCTTAGCCAAAAGGCCGAGAAGCGATGTCGATTTTTCTCTGGCCCTTCCATCTGTTCAGAATGAAATTATCTTCTGCCACGGTGAGAAGATATCATAGAAAGGCAGTCGAGTGGTTAAATGGGAAATGAGTGGACCCCCGTTCCACCATGCTGCCTATGCTGGTTCGCGTGCAAGCTTAAAATGATTTTTTCGGATTTCCTCAATAACTGAAAATCCCTGACATGTGTCGATGATTCCCACAGACAGCGCGGACAGCACGCTTTTTGGCCCAAACTCACAAATCTCAAACTTATCAAAACGTTCACTCAACGTAGTTAGGACGTTTAACCTACGAAAAATCATGCGGTCACTATTGGCCATTTACCCGCTTTGATTGTTCGCACCTGGAATATGCACTCCCAGTTTGGAATAAACTTCAGGCGTTTGCGTAAAGTAAGAAAAATGCTTTCGATCTGTTTGAAGTGAAAAGGAATAAATTACACAATTTCATTCGCGATCGTAAAATTAATGGTTCCATTCGACAAATTGCAAATTTAAAAAAATAAATCTTTCCAGATTGTTGGCCCATTTTATAAAATTATGTTATGAACGCCCAGACCTGTGTTTACTTGATATAAGATGCTTAATTTTCACCATTCTAATGTCTACGGCCATATCACGTTGAAAACACCGGTTCTCGTCCGATCACCGAAGTTAAGCAACGTCGAGCCCGGTTAGTACTTGGATGGGTGACCGCCTGGGAATACCGGGTGCTGTAGACATTTTACTCAAATTCAAATAGGCCTAGCGAACATGTTAAATCTCTATTTATCCCCTCCCCATTTTGACTAAGGGAAACCAGTTTTTGATAAAGTGCAGATAAAATATTATAAAAAACAATTTCTTATGTTAATAGCCTTGTTTTCAGTTTTCTTCTCTCTGTTTTGTTTTGTTTTTATGAAGGGGTGAGCGCGAACGCAGACCCCCATACGCACAAATTGTGCACTCGAGTCGCCCACATTTGGGGCGATCGCTGGAGTCAGCCCAACCGAAGTGCAATGGAAGAGCCTCATCCAGGAGGCACGCCCATAGTTGATCAGCGTGAACCTCCGAGCCAGGTAAGTATGCTTTTCGCTGGTCACGCGACCTGCCTAGCTAGTAAACATTGCGACACCGACGGGGTGTTTTACCTTGATGTTAGTTGTTTTCATTCTCCGTTTTGGACACTTTTTTTTTTAAAAACCTGTCTTTATCATTGTGAAAATTCTGTTTACTTTTTTTTTCTTCACAAACACACCATTTTATCACAAAACGAAAATATTTTTGACATTCATTTCATAGTTAACAAATATTGTTCAGGTTTGCTGGATTTTGTGCATTCAGCAATCTAATTTCAGACGTTGGACATACGTATGTAAAATGTTCTGCAAACGTTCTTTGGTACAGAGCATTTGTAGTCACGCAGGAGGATAAACTTTTTGCGGTGAAAATCGACTCACTTTTTAGTTATTGGCGTCTAAGGTGTATACCTATGCAAAATGGCTTATCGTGACTGTGACAATTTTACGGGGCGTGGAGGAAGCAAGAGTACGGTCCGGAGAGAATCACCGAGCATCGACGAGCATCTGTCAGCTCCTCAACATTCTGACTCTGTTCAAGTTCCACTCGAGCAGGGTTACAGAGGTTGAAGACATGTCCAACATCGACGTGCAGTACGCCTTAGTACACGGCGTCATCCGGGATTTTTAAAGGTGCCTTGCTCAAGGACACAACGCGGGTCGTCCCGGTGTGGGGTCGAACTTGGGACCTCTAGCATAGAAGTCCAACAGTCTACCCCCGAGAGCCCATTCCATACAAAGAAAAAATAATAGCAACAGCACCGCCAACATGATGGTAGCGGCGGCGCGGAGGGGGGGGGGGGGGCAAAACATGAATCTATTTTTAATTTATTTTGGTAGTGGGCCGATCCCGGAGGTACTGCAATACCGGGCCAACCCGTGGCGAGGTTAGAGCAAGCTCTGTGGCACTCACCTGGTGTCAAAAATCAGTTTAATATCGATGCTCCCCGATGGGGAACGTATCAGATATTAAGCTGATAAGAACAGATTTTTTTTTATCTTTAAATTGTTTATTTACAGATAAAGCCCCTAATACATAAAAACCCTCAGAACCGAGTCCTTACGGGCAGTATATCACATTTAAGGGGCACATGAATAGAAAAAAAAGAAAAAAAAAAAAAAAAAAAAAAAAAAAAAAAAAAAAAAAAAACTGCCACTAATACAAAAAATGACAATACATCAAGTGGTTCTGAGGGAGTGACTAGAATACAACCTTTTATGGAATATTTGACAACCGTTATGGAATATTTTACAACCGTTATGGAATGATGAATAAATAGATGGTAAAATTACAAATGAAATCAGGGGAGATAATAACTGCCAGAGAGGGTTGTCAAAAGTCAGAAGATTGTATGAACTTATCTCCCTTAATAATAGACTGTATCTGAAATCCTTCGTTAGTTAAGAGGGAAACAAACTCCGAAGATGTGTAGAGAGGTCGCGTCAGATTAAAATGTTGATAAATGAAATAGAACTGATGAATTTTACCAGGACGTGTATAAAGAAATGGTATTCATTACATCCGCTCCGTGGGCGTAGGTCCCAAAGGGAGACACGCCCCCGGAGCAGATGGAATGCAGGGAAAAACACGACTCCCTGACGATACCAATTCCCACCTTGTAGTAACTCTCGAAAGTGACATAGATGGAACTAGGTCATTATAAACCCCGCCAACCAACGCGAGCACAGTGGTGAATAGCCGTAGGAGGCAAAACCCTTTACAGATAAAGCGACAATGCACAAGAGAGGCACAAAACAATTTCCCTGTTTCTGACATTGTCCCCCAGAATCATGAGCTATGACTCATCGAAGGATCAAGTGCAGCACACTCAATCCATCAAGGGGGCACAGCCCACGCCCTGGGGAAAAAAAAATATTAAGTGTTGTCATTTTCTTCTCACAGTATGTAAAGGGTTAAACCGACGAATATTATGAGGGAAATACAATGTAATTGTCTAAACTCCCATATTGCTCTAAAACACGAGTAAAGACAAGGCTCTTACGGTATAAGATAGCTTAATCATCCCCCCATGAAACCCGGCAAACATCGATATCACCGGAACCGACAAAATAAGCCAGTCCCTATGACACCAACACCCGCCCGGCTCCATGGAGCCGTATCAAGGAGATTCTATATTGCTTTGTTGGAAAAGGGGTTGAGATCGATTAAAAATTGAAAACTACTTTATCATCAATAACACGGCATATATCCCGATTATATTGCCAGAGTTTTCTAAAGGACGATGTGGGTAACCGTTTAAAATCGCATAGAATGCGAATACGAAGTCTGCCGAGAAAGGCCATGATAAGAGAATCACTGGTGACAACACGATGATCAAACTTTGCTTCCACGCGCTTGCTCCATATAATATGGATGGCTTCAGAGATGAGCACTAGAATGAGATTTGTTTGGGAGGAATCAATGACGTCATCAAATTGAAGATATCTGATGAGCTGTGGAGTCTGAACCACTTTCCCAAAAGAAACATTGCGTATCCAGTTAAAAATTATTTGCCACAGCATGGCCACACACTCACAGAAGATAAACAAGTGTTGTGCCGTTTCAACCTGAGATTTACACAGACAACACCTGTTACTCCTCTGTAGGTGGTATTTAACTAAAAAGTAGTTAACAGGTAAAATATCATGTATGAAACGCCATACTGTGGCTCTACTGATAGGATCAATCACGTGATTGTGAAGCATCTTCCAGGTATGTTCGAAATCAATTTCACGGTGGCCACGTATGATACGGGGTTCCACTGTAAATTCAGGCAGTAACAGAGAGTATAAGAACTTTGTTGAACACACCTGAAGTTCTAAAGGAGAATCCGATTGTTCAAATTTACGTAAAGCCTTAAGACAACAAACATAAAAATTACTGAAGCAATCAAAAGTGTGAGGGATATCATTTCTAGCAAGTGATGCTTGATATCCCCTCATGGAAATACCAATCCAATAAGTGGCAAAATGTTTCCATGTAATTTCATTATCATTAGCGAGAACACGGAGATGTTTTAACATAAAAGCAATCAGCTTACATTCAATGTTAACAATATCAGCACCCCCGAGCAATTTAGGCAGGTAGCAAGAGCCCCGAGCGAGAGGCTCGGCTTTACCTGCCCAAAAGAAGCGATAAACGGCTCTCTGGAACAACTTTAAATAGTGTTGTCCCAGGGGAACAATACTCGCATAATACCATAACTTACTACATGCACAAACTTTGGAAATGATACTACGGCCAAAGTGTGATGTAGTCCGCTCACTATACATGTTTAATGTAGTTTGGAATTTTCGAAATATTCCCGCATAATGATCATCTTGAGTAAGACCATAACCGAATCGAATGCCTACGATCTTAAGATTGGGAACAAAATCAAGGTTGACAGGCTTGTCGGACCGATTTTTCCACTTACCTAGAAAGACACCTCTGGACTTTCCCATATTGAGCTTAGCACCAGAAGCATCACCAAATCGCTCCATGATGAACAATACTTCACGCATGGAGCGATCTGTTGTCACCACTGAAGTAGTATCATCAGCAAAACAAGAGAGCTTAACTGGTTCAGTGGCACCAGGAGGAATCAGGCCTTCAATTAACGGTGATTCTCTCACTGCTATAGCAAATGGTTCAAGACATAAAACATACAGCAATGGAGAGAGTGAACAGCCTTGACGTACGCTACGACTGACTGTAAATGGATCTGAAATAAATTGATTAACAATCACGCTACTAGTGACATCAGTATAAAATAAGCGGATCCAACGTAAGAAGTTGGGACCAAAACCGTATGCTTCTAAAGCTTTGAACAGGTATCTATGACTAACACGATCGAAAGCTTTAGCCTGATCCAATGATATAAACGCACATGGTAAGTTCTTTTGGTTGACGTAATCTACGATATTACGTAACAGATGGGCATTATCTAGGATGGAACGGCCCGGGACCCCACATGTTTGATCCGGGTGCACTAATGAACCAATCACTAGACGCAATCTATTCGTAAAAATTTTGGACAAAATTTTGTAATCCACATTCAACAAACTGATAGGACGATAATTGCCTAAAAGTTCAGGATGTTGAGTATCTTTTAAAATTAAAGTGATGAGGGAGAGTCGCTGAGAGGGCGACAACTTTCCATCATCAAAGCAGTTATTATAAACCTGCAATAACAGGGGAGATAACACGTCAATGAAGGTCAAGTAAAACTCCTTTGTAAGGCCATCAGAGCCGGGAGATTTACCATTCTTCATGTCACGTAACGCTTTTAATATCTCATCACCTGTTATGGGAGCTTCACAAAGGTCACGGTCATCAGTTGACAGTTGTGGCACCCTTGATAAAAAGTCATCACAAACAGAGTCATCAATTGGTTCTGCCGTGAAAAGATCTGAATAAAAATTCCGAAAAGCAGTCAAAAGATCAGATGATTCTGTAAACGATTGACCAGTACATTCAATTCTATCAATCTGTTTACGAACAGCCCTCTGTTTTTCAACCCGTAAAAAGAACTTTGAAGGTCTCTCCTGATTTTCTAAAAGACGAATTTTAGAGCGGATAAAAGCACCTTTACTGTTTCGCAAATAAAAATCATTAATGGCTTTTCTCAGTTCCAAAATTCGATCAGTATACATACCTGGACGTAACTTTTCAGCTGCATTGAGTTCAAAATACTCATGCTCCAAATTACGAAGAATGCTTTTATTTTTATTAGCCTCTCTTTTACAGAAGCTAACAATACAATCTCGAAAACCTGATTTGAGCTCCTCCCACTTCACCGGAGTGAGATGGGTCAAACCCAAACTAAGATCCGATATATACGCCCTGAACTGAACCTGGAACTCCTCGCTCGAAAAGATAGAGGAGTTACATTTCCAGTAGCCAGGACCTATAGCTCGGCAGCGAAAATGATCAATATTAAAATATACCATGTCGTGATCCGAGAATCCCGACACCACCTGTCCACAGGACGAGAGTGATGTCAGCAAATCACGGGACACGTAAAAACGATCAAGGCGGGTAGCAATGTTACCTCTTCTCCAAGTGGTACAAACTTGTTGAGGGTAAAAGTGACGGTAAACATCAATGAGAGCAAAATCTCGCACGATATTGGGCCACTGTTTGGAAAAATTGGACAAAATCTGGGCACCCCCAATTTTATCCAAAGCAAGATTCTTAATAAAATTAAAGTCACCACCGAGGATAATAGGCTGACTATAAACGAAAAACTGTAAAATTCCATCGAAAAAATCTTTTCGGGCCTTTTCATCATTGGGGGCGTACACATTGATGAGACGAAGTACCTGGCCAGATACCTCGGCATCAACAATGATGTAACGCCCCTCAAAATCTCGATGAAAACGTAAGAGGCGGAAATCTAATTTTTTTGAAATTAAAATACTAACACCTCGCGATTTCGTGGTTCCAAATGAAAAATAATGGTTGGCATTAAATGACCTGGATATCCTGTCTGCCAAGGAAACATTCGTAAGGAAAGTTTCCTGGAGAAACAATACATCCAAATCTTTCTGTAAGTAAATATGCTTAAGCATGAGGTGTCTATCTGGATTACAGAATCCCCCACAATTTAAGGATGCTACCTTAATCGGGGCCATTACCAAAGGAACAGCGCTTAAAGATTATACACGAATGGTAGGAAGAGCACATATAACAAACGGAATAGGACTTACAACCAGAAAGAGGACTAGAGAATAATGGATGGACATGGACAAGGTGTGTACGGGTTGTGAAAAAGGGATGGATAAAAGGTAGGGTGGGGGGGGGGGGCAAAACAGCAGACATGTGGAGGTAAGAGAGGGTAAACAATTATATTGGGCAGTAAGGGAGACAAAAACTGCTAGGAGTGAAAGATGAAGCAAAGTAATTGATCATCGTGAGAGAGGGTTAATATATTATGGACATAATTATACAAATAATTTAAATGAGGAACCGTAAACAAAACGAAGCTCGAATGTACTGAGGATAGGGGGGGGGGGGGGGGGGTTATCAAGTGAGGTGTATTGGAGAGAGAATTTGATAAATAAACAAGCAAAAAATTATAATAAAACAGTTATAACAGCAGTAAACCCCATGCAATTCGATCAAGGCAGGGACTACCCTCCTTGGTGGAACTGAACAGAGGTACAGCCATGTAAACCAAAAACCCAAATTGTTCAAGTGAGAATAAAGCTAACAAGAGGCAATTACGGGGGGAGGGGGAGAGGGGGTGAAACAGATACATTCATGAAAATATAGTCAAAAAAGGGACAGAAATACATAAATAAACGGGATTCCGCGAAAAGGAGAAAAAAAAAAAACGAAACAAAGACATGTCGTCACCATGATTCAGTGGAAATGCGATAAGCAATGATGCTGGCCAAAGGGTGTAGGGTGGAAAGGTAGGCAGTTTGGCAAAACAGGGAGATGCCTCCCCACACTATTGTGGTAAAAGTCTCAAGGCTATAGACAAAAACGGGAGGTATGAAAAATAAGACTTACCGTAATTTGTACTGCCGAACTCCGATCTTCTTGGGTTAATTTTATTTATAATGGGGTACGAGGGAAACCTGCAATACAAGTAACCTAAACCTACACCTAAATGTAGTTGTCTCTCTGTGAGGAACAGAACAAGTACTTTGACCTGAAATAATTGTAAAAATAATTTCCGAAGCGTAAATCAAGAAAGAATAAAAACAAAATCACATGACCAGAATGGGCGGAGTAAAAGGTTACTATATGTGTTATTAAGAACAACAAGGCATTGACCATTGTATACAACACAAAGGTGAATGCTTCGCTGCGCTGAATAACAAAAGACGAGATGTTACGCTGTGAAAACAACAAGGGGTTTTCTTGTGAATGGGAACAAATAAGAAAATACCGTACAGGGCTGATCAAAAACATAGGTAAATTTAAAAGGAATATTTCATGAAAAAGATTGAAAATTGTAATCAGAAGTCTATCATTAAATCCAGACATGGCTGCCAGAAAGCAACCATGACCAGATGTAATGAGAAAATCTAAAACAAGTAAACATAATGTACAGAGTATTGAGGAAAATGATCTAAATAAGGAGGGAGAGAATTCCACTCAGGAATCTAACGGATAAAATACTAACCTACTCCAACAGTACAACCTGTTGGAGGGAGAGATACCTGTGGACAGTCCATGGTCATCTGCCGTGAAAGGAGTGTCCGCCGCCGTAAGTCCTATGGATAGTCCGTGTTCGGAAAACATTGTAACACAGTTCCAATCATGATGAACAAGTGCTTTGACCTGAAGTAATTGTAAAAATAATTTCCGAAGCGTAAATCAAGAAAGAATAAAAACAAAATCACATGACCAGAATGGGCGGAGTAAAAGGTTACTATATGTGTTATTAAGAACAACAAGGCATTGACCATTGTATACAACACAAAGGTGAATGCTTCGCTGCGCTGAATAACAAAAGACGAGATGTTACGCTGTAAAAACAACAAGGGGTTTTCTTGGAAATGGGAACAAATAAGAAAATACCGTACAGGGCTGATCAAAAACATAGGTAAATTTAAATGGAATATTTCATGAAAAAGATTGAAAATTGTAATCAGAAGTCTATCATTAAATCCAGCCATGGCTGCCGGAAAGCAGCCATGACGGGATGTAATGAGAAAATCTAAAACTATTAAACATAATGTACGGAGTAGTGAGGAAAATGGTCTGAATAAGGAGGGAAAGAATTTCCACTCAAGAATCGAACTGATGAAATACTAAACTACTCCAACAGTACAACCTGTTGGAGGGAGAGATACCTGTGGACAGTCCATGGTCATCTGCCGTGAAAGAAGTGTCCGCCGTCGTAAGTCCTATGGATAGTCCGTGTTCGGAAAACATTGTAGCACAATCCGCCGCCGTAAGTCCGTAAACAGTTCCAGTCGTGATGAAAAGTTTTTTGAATATACCAAAGTTAACTAAGTCCAAGTTTCCTGCGCCTGTTCACCCGTAGAAAAGTCCAGGGCAGTGGAATTCAGATGAACGGGGTAGTCCGGTTGAATATCCAGTGGACTGGATCCTCCAGGAAGAGATATGACGTCATCATCTTGGGAGTCTGCCACGTCAACCTTCGAATTTTTCTGAGCAGCTGTTAGGACATCAAAATCTTCACATTCCTTCCTCTTCCTATGTGAAAGTGAAGTGTCAGAGTCAGAAGAATTCAGCTGGGTGTGAATGGACTTCAGGAGATTAAAGGCCTGCTCCTGCTGGCTGTCGTTCAGATCAGTGAATTTCCGAGGAGGTAAGGAAACGTCTCCACCCACATCCATCGCTGAGGCCTCATCAGATGGTACTGTAGAATCCTTGGGCTCAGTAACAGCAGTCTGTGGAGTAGCTGACTTTCGAGACTTCTTTTCTCGTTCACTGATAAGCTTCGTGAGCTTGGACTGATATTGTAGTGTACCTGTCACTTGAACACGAGGTGGTTGTGAAGACTGAGCAATAGCATTGGCATAGGAACGATCTTGTCGAACAGCTGGACCACGGCAAGAGTTCCGCTTGTGGCCGACTTCACCACACTTTAAACAAATCGGGGGGCGGCCCGGCATGGTTACCAATAACTTGTGCCCCATAATGTGGAGGGTGTGAGGTATCGAGTCAATATCTTCTTTAGATAACTGCAAGGTGACTTCACGAATCCCATTTTCAATTACAACGCCCCCTGGCGTGGTATGTTGCTGGCGTTTCATGTTAATGACTTTGCCGAACAAGCCTAACTCATAACCGAGTATCCTGTCACTAATATGATAAGGCGCAAAGTGTATGCGCAAGTCCACTTGTTGTTTCAACCACAACGAAAATGAAAAAACAGTGTGTCCCCGAATAACTTCATCCTTTCTTTCAAAAGTAGTAGCTGCTTCCAAAGTCTTGAAAACAAAAAACCACTCTCCAGGTCGATCCAACTGGTAAGCAGCATCAAGTTGAGATTCATCATCCACGAGTGTAACAAGCTGGTCAATGTCGAGACCGCGTACATTTTCTCCTTTAACATAAATTCTCACTGTCCTCTCAAGGATGTTCTGGACGGAGGGGGGCCCGTTCCCCTCCATTTTGGGCGAAAATCACTGAACCGTGAAACAGAGCGCTGACTAGCAAAGTCTCTGGCTTAGCCAAAAGGCCGAGAAGCGATGTCGATTTTTCTCTGGCCCTTCCATCTGTTCAGAATGAAATTATCTTCTGCCACGGTGAGAAGATATCATAGAAAGGCAGTCGAGTGGTTAAATGGGAAATGAGTGGACCCCCGTTCCACCATGCTGCCTATGCTGGTTCGCGTGCAAGCTTAAAATGATTTTTTCGGATTTCCTCAATAACTGAAAATCCCTGACATGTGTCGATGATTCCCACAGACAGCGCGGACAGCACGCTTTTTGGCCCAAACTCACAAATCTCAAACTTATCAAAACGTTCACTCAACGTAGTTAGGACGTTTAACCTACGAAAAATCATGCGGTCACTATTGGCCATTTACCCGCTTTGATTGTTCGCACCTGGAATATGCACTCCCAGTTTGGAATAAACTTCAGGCGTTTGCGTAAAGTAAGAAAAATGCTTTCGATCTGTTTGAAGTGAAAAGGAATAAATTACACAATTTCATTCGCGATCGTAAAATTAATGGTTCCATTCGACAAATTGCAAATTTAAAAAAATAAATCTTTCCAGATTGTTGGCCCATTTTATAAAATTATGTTATGAACGCCCAGACCTGTGTTTACTTGATATAAGATGCTTAATTTTCACCATTCTAATGTCTACGGCCATATCACGTTGAAAACACCGGTTCTCGTCCGATCACCGAAGTTAAGCAACGTCGAGCCCGGTTAGTACTTGGATGGGTGACCGCCTGGGAATACCGGGTGCTGTAGACATTTTACTCAAATTCAAATAGGCCTAGCGAACATGTTAAATCTCTATTTATCCCCTCCCCATTTTGACTAAGGGAAACCAGTTTTTGATAAAGTGCAGATAAAATATTATAAAAAACAATTTCTTATGTTAATAGCCTTGTTTTCAGTTTTCTTCTCTCTGTTTTGTTTTGTTTTTATGAAGGGGTGAGCGCGAACGCAGACCCCCATACGCACAAATTGTGCACTCGAGTCGCCCACATTTGGGGCGATCGCTGGAGTCAGCCCAACCGAAGTGCAATGGAAGAGCCTCATCCAGGAGGCACGCCCATAGTTGATCAGCGTGAACCTCCGAGCCAGGTAAGTATGCTTTTCGCTGGTCACGCGACCTGCCTAGCTAGTAAACATTGCGACACCGACGGGGTGTTTTACCTTGATGTTAGTTGTTTTCATTCTCCGTTTTGGACACTTTTTTTTTTAAAAACCTGTCTTTATCATTGTGAAAATTCTGTTTACTTTTTTTTTCTTCACAAACACACCATTTTATCACAAAACGAAAATATTTTTGACATTCATTTCATAGTTAACAAATATTGTTCAGGTTTGCTGGATTTTGTGCATTCAGCAATCTAATTTCAGACGTTGGACATACGTATGTAAAATGTTCTGCAAACGTTCTTTGGTACAGAGCATTTGTAGTCACGCAGGAGGATAAACTTTTTGCGGTGAAAATCGACTCACTTTTTAGTTATTGGCGTCTAAGGTGTATACCTATGCAAAATGGCTTATCGTGACTGTGACAATTTTACGGGGCGTGGAGGAAGCAAGAGTACGGTCCGGAGAGAATCACCGAGCATCGACGAGCATCTGTCAGCTCCTCAACATTCTGACTCTGTTCAAGTTCCACTCGAGCAGGGTTACAGAGGTTGAAGACATGTCCAACATCGACGTGCAGTACGCCTTAGTACACGGCGTCATCCGGGATTTTTAAAGGTGCCTTGCTCAAGGACACAACGCGGGTCGTCCCGGTGTGGGGTCGAACTTGGGACCTCTAGCATAGAAGTCCAACAGTCTACCCCCGAGAGCCCATTCCATACAAAGAAAAAATAATAGCAACAGCACCGCCAACATGATGGTAGCGGCGGCGCGGAGGGGGGGGGGGGGGGGCAAAACATGAATCTATTTTTAATTTATTTTGGTAGTGGGCCGATCCCGGAGGTACTGCAATACCGGGCCAACCCGTGGCGAGGTTAGAGCAAGCTCTGTGGCACTCACCTGGTGTCAAAAATCAGTTTAATATCGATGCTCCCCGATGGGGAACGTATCAGATATTAAGCTGATAAGAACAGATACTACACTTTGATCTTAGCCAAAAGGCCGAGAAGCGATGTCGATTTTTCTCTGGCCCTTCCATCTGTTCAGAATGAAATTATCTTCTGCCACGGTGAGAAGATATCATAGAAAGGCAGTCGAGTGGTTAAATGGGAAATGAGTGGACCCCCGTTCCACCATGCTGCCTATGCTGGTTCGCGTGCAAGCTTAAAATGATTTTTTCGGATTTCCTCAATAACTGAAAATCCCTGACATGTGTCGATGATTCCCACAGACAGCGCGGACAGCACGCTTTTTGGCCCAAACTCACAAATCTCAAACTTATCAAAACGTTCACTCAACGTAGTTAGGACGTTTAACCTACGAAAAATCATGCGGTCACTATTGGCCATTTACCCGCTTTGATTGTTCGCACCTGGAATATGCACTCCCAGTTTGGAATAAACTTCAGGCGTTTGCGTAAAGTAAGAAAAATGCTTTCGATCTGTTTGAAGTGAAAAGGAATAAATTACACAATTTCATTCGCGATCGTAAAATTAATGGTTCCATTCGACAAATTGCAAATTTAAAAAAATAAATCTTTCCAGATTGTTGGCCCATTTTATAAAATTATGTTATGAACGCCCAGACCTGTGTTTACTTGATATAAGATGCTTAATTTTCACCATTCTAATGTCTACGGCCATATCACGTTGAAAACACCGGTTCTCGTCCGATCACCGAAGTTAAGCAACGTCGAGCCCGGTTAGTACTTGGATGGGTGACCGCCTGGGAATACCGGGTGCTGTAGACATTTTACTCAAATTCAAATAGGCCTAGCGAACATGTTAAATCTCTATTTATCCCCTCCCCATTTTGACTAAGGGAAACCAGTTTTTGATAAAGTGCAGATAAAATATTATAAAAAACAATTTCTTATGTTAATAGCCTTGTTTTCAGTTTTCTTCTCTCTGTTTTGTTTTGTTTTTATGAAGGGGTGAGCGCGAACGCAGACCCCCATACGCACAAATTGTGCACTCGAGTCGCCCACATTTGGGGCGATCGCTGGAGTCAGCCCAACCGAAGTGCAATGGAAGAGCCTCATCCAGGAGGCACGCCCATAGTTGATCAGCGTGAACCTCCGAGCCAGGTAAGTATGCTTTTCGCTGGTCACGCGACCTGCCTAGCTAGTAAACATTGCGACACCGACGGGGTGTTTTACCTTGATGTTAGTTGTTTTCATTCTCCGTTTTGGACACTTTTTTTTTTAAAAACCTGTCTTTATCATTGTGAAAATTCTGTTTACTTTTTTTTTCTTCACAAACACACCATTTTATCACAAAACGAAAATATTTTTGACATTCATTTCATAGTTAACAAATATTGTTCAGGTTTGCTGGATTTTGTGCATTCAGCAATCTAATTTCAGACGTTGGACATACGTATGTAAAATGTTCTGCAAACGTTCTTTGGTACAGAGCATTTGTAGTCACGCAGGAGGATAAACTTTTTGCGGTGAAAATCGACTCACTTTTTAGTTATTGGCGTCTAAGGTGTATACCTATGCAAAATGGCTTATCGTGACTGTGACAATTTTACGGGGCGTGGAGGAAGCAAGAGTACGGTCCGGAGAGAATCACCGAGCATCGACGAGCATCTGTCAGCTCCTCAACATTCTGACTCTGTTCAAGTTCCACTCGAGCAGGGTTACAGAGGTTGAAGACATGTCCAACATCGACGTGCAGTACGCCTTAGTACACGGCGTCATCCGGGATTTTTAAAGGTGCCTTGCTCAAGGACACAACGCGGGTCGTCCCGGTGTGGGGTCGAACTTGGGACCTCTAGCATAGAAGTCCAACAGTCTACCCCCGAGAGCCCATTCCATACAAAGAAAAAATAATAGCAACAGCACCGCCAACATGATGGTAGCGGCGGCGCGGAGGGGGGGGGGGGGGGGCAAAACATGAATCTATTTTTAATTTATTTTGGTAGTGGGCCGATCCCGGAGGTACTGCAATACCGGGCCAACCCGTGGCGAGGTTAGAGCAAGCTCTGTGGCACTCACCTGGTGTCAAAAATCAGTTTAATATCGATGCTCCCCGATGGGGAACGTATCAGATATTAAGCTGATAAGAACAGATACTACACTTTGATCTTAGCCAAAAGGCCGAGAAGCGATGTCGATTTTTCTCTGGCCCTTCCATCTGTTCAGAATGAAATTATCTTCTGCCACGGTGAGAAGATATCATAGAAAGGCAGTCGAGTGGTTAAATGGGAAATGAGTGGACCCCCGTTCCACCATGCTGCCTATGCTGGTTCGCGTGCAAGCTTAAAATGATTTTTTCGGATTTCCTCAATAACTGAAAATCCCTGACATGTGTCGATGATTCCCACAGACAGCGCGGACAGCACGCTTTTTGGCCCAAACTCACAAATCTCAAACTTATCAAAACGTTCACTCAACGTAGTTAGGACGTTTAACCTACGAAAAATCATGCGGTCACTATTGGCCATTTACCCGCTTTGATTGTTCGCACCTGGAATATGCACTCCCAGTTTGGAATAAACTTCAGGCGTTTGCGTAAAGTAAGAAAAATGCTTTCGATCTGTTTGAAGTGAAAAGGAATAAATTACACAATTTCATTCGCGATCGTAAAATTAATGGTTCCATTCGACAAATTGCAAATTTAAAAAAATAAATCTTTCCAGATTGTTGGCCCATTTTATAAAATTATGTTATGAACGCCCAGACCTGTGTTTACTTGATATAAGATGCTTAATTTTCACCATTCTAATGTCTACGGCCATATCACGTTGAAAACACCGGTTCTCGTCCGATCACCGAAGTTAAGCAACGTCGAGCCCGGTTAGTACTTGGATGGGTGACCGCCTGGGAATACCGGGTGCTGTAGACATTTTACTCAAATTCAAATAGGCCTAGCGAACATGTTAAATCTCTATTTATCCCCTCCCCATTTTGACTAAGGGAAACCAGTTTTTGATAAAGTGCAGATAAAATATTATAAAAAACAATTTCTTATGTTAATAGCCTTGTTTTCAGTTTTCTTCTCTCTGTTTTGTTTTGTTTTTATGAAGGGGTGAGCGCGAACGCAGACCCCCATACGCACAAATTGTGCACTCGAGTCGCCCACATTTGGGGCGATCGCTGGAGTCAGCCCAACCGAAGTGCAATGGAAGAGCCTCATCCAGGAGGCACGCCCATAGTTGATCAGCGTGAACCTCCGAGCCAGGTAAGTATGCTTTTCGCTGGTCACGCGACCTGCCTAGCTAGTAAACATTGCGACACCGACGGGGTGTTTTACCTTGATGTTAGTTGTTTTCATTCTCCGTTTTGGACACTTTTTTTTTTAAAAACCTGTCTTTATCATTGTGAAAATTCTGTTTACTTTTTTTTTCTTCACAAACACACCATTTTATCACAAAACGAAAATATTTTTGACATTCATTTCATAGTTAACAAATATTGTTCAGGTTTGCTGGATTTTGTGCATTCAGCAATCTAATTTCAGACGTTGGACATACGTATGTAAAATGTTCTGCAAACGTTCTTTGGTACAGAGCATTTGTAGTCACGCAGGAGGATAAACTTTTTGCGGTGAAAATCGACTCACTTTTTAGTTATTGGCGTCTAAGGTGTATACCTATGCAAAATGGCTTATCGTGACTGTGACAATTTTACGGGGCGTGGAGGAAGCAAGAGTACGGTCCGGAGAGAATCACCGAGCATCGACGAGCATCTGTCAGCTCCTCAACATTCTGACTCTGTTCAAGTTCCACTCGAGCAGGGTTACAGAGGTTGAAGACATGTCCAACATCGACGTGCAGTACGCCTTAGTACACGGCGTCATCCGGGATTTTTAAAGGTGCCTTGCTCAAGGACACAACGCGGGTCGTCCCGGTGTGGGGTCGAACTTGGGACCTCTAGCATAGAAGTCCAACAGTCTACCCCCGAGAGCCCATTCCATACAAAGAAAAAATAATAGCAACAGCACCGCCAACATGATGGTAGCGGCGGCGCGGAGGGGGGGGGGGGGGCAAAACATGAATCTATTTTTAATTTATTTTGGTAGTGGGCCGATCCCGGAGGTACTGCAATACCGGGCCAACCCGTGGCGAGGTTAGAGCAAGCTCTGTGGCACTCACCTGGTGTCAAAAATCAGTTTAATATCGATGCTCCCCGATGGGGAACGTATCAGATATTAAGCTGATAAGAACAGATACTACACTTTGATCTTAGCCAAAAGGCCGAGAAGCGATGTCGATTTTTCTCTGGCCCTTCCATCTGTTCAGAATGAAATTATCTTCTGCCACGGTGAGAAGATATCATAGAAAGGCAGTCGAGTGGTTAAATGGGAAATGAGTGGACCCCCGTTCCACCATGCTGCCTATGCTGGTTCGCGTGCAAGCTTAAAATGATTTTTTCGGATTTCCTCAATAACTGAAAATCCCTGACATGTGTCGATGATTCCCACAGACAGCGCGGACAGCACGCTTTTTGGCCCAAACTCACAAATCTCAAACTTATCAAAACGTTCACTCAACGTAGTTAGGACGTTTAACCTACGAAAAATCATGCGGTCACTATTGGCCATTTACCCGCTTTGATTGTTCGCACCTGGAATATGCACTCCCAGTTTGGAATAAACTTCAGGCGTTTGCGTAAAGTAAGAAAAATGCTTTCGATCTGTTTGAAGTGAAAAGGAATAAATTACACAATTTCATTCGCGATCGTAAAATTAATGGTTCCATTCGACAAATTGCAAATTTAAAAAAATAAATCTTTCCAGATTGTTGGCCCATTTTATAAAATTATGTTATGAACGCCCAGACCTGTGTTTACTTGATATAAGATGCTTAATTTTCACCATTCTAATGTCTACGGCCATATCACGTTGAAAACACCGGTTCTCGTCCGATCACCGAAGTTAAGCAACGTCGAGCCCGGTTAGTACTTGGATGGGTGACCGCCTGGGAATACCGGGTGCTGTAGACATTTTACTCAAATTCAAATAGGCCTAGCGAACATGTTAAATCTCTATTTATCCCCTCCCCATTTTGACTAAGGGAAACCAGTTTTTGATAAAGTGCAGATAAAATATTATAAAAAACAATTTCTTATGTTAATAGCCTTGTTTTCAGTTTTCTTCTCTCTGTTTTGTTTTGTTTTTATGAAGGGGTGAGCGCGAACGCAGACCCCCATACGCACAAATTGTGCACTCGAGTCGCCCACATTTGGGGCGATCGCTGGAGTCAGCCCAACCGAAGTGCAATGGAAGAGCCTCATCCAGGAGGCACGCCCATAGTTGATCAGCGTGAACCTCCGAGCCAGGTAAGTATGCTTTTCGCTGGTCACGCGACCTGCCTAGCTAGTAAACATTGCGACACCGACGGGGTGTTTTACCTTGATGTTAGTTGTTTTCATTCTCCGTTTTGGACACTTTTTTTTTTAAAAACCTGTCTTTATCATTGTGAAAATTCTGTTTACTTTTTTTTTCTTCACAAACACACCATTTTATCACAAAACGAAAATATTTTTGACATTCATTTCATAGTTAACAAATATTGTTCAGGTTTGCTGGATTTTGTGCATTCAGCAATCTAATTTCAGACGTTGGACATACGTATGTAAAATGTTCTGCAAACGTTCTTTGGTACAGAGCATTTGTAGTCACGCAGGAGGATAAACTTTTTGCGGTGAAAATCGACTCACTTTTTAGTTATTGGCGTCTAAGGTGTATACCTATGCAAAATGGCTTATCGTGACTGTGACAATTTTACGGGGCGTGGAGGAAGCAAGAGTACGGTCCGGAGAGAATCACCGAGCATCGACGAGCATCTGTCAGCTCCTCAACATTCTGACTCTGTTCAAGTTCCACTCGAGCAGGGTTACAGAGGTTGAAGACATGTCCAACATCGACGTGCAGTACGCCTTAGTACACGGCGTCATCCGGGATTTTTAAAGGTGCCTTGCTCAAGGACACAACGCGGGTCGTCCCGGTGTGGGGTCGAACTTGGGACCTCTAGCATAGAAGTCCAACAGTCTACCCCCGAGAGCCCATTCCATACAAAGAAAAAATAATAGCAACAGCACCGCCAACATGATGGTAGCGGCGGCGCGGAGGGGGGGGGGGGGCAAAACATGAATCTATTTTTAATTTATTTTGGTAGTGGGCCGATCCCGGAGGTACTGCAATACCGGGCCAACCCGTGGCGAGGTTAGAGCAAGCTCTGTGGCACTCACCTGGTGTCAAAAATCAGTTTAATATCGATGCTCCCCGATGGGGAACGTATCAGATATTAAGCTGATAAGAACAGATACTACACTTTGATCTTAGCCAAAAGGCCGAGAAGCGATGTCGATTTTTCTCTGGCCCTTCCATCTGTTCAGAATGAAATTATCTTCTGCCACGGTGAGAAGATATCATAGAAAGGCAGTCGAGTGGTTAAATGGGAAATGAGTGGACCCCCGTTCCACCATGCTGCCTATGCTGGTTCGCGTGCAAGCTTAAAATGATTTTTTCGGATTTCCTCAATAACTGAAAATCCCTGACATGTGTCGATGATTCCCACAGACAGCGCGGACAGCACGCTTTTTGGCCCAAACTCACAAATCTCAAACTTATCAAAACGTTCACTCAACGTAGTTAGGACGTTTAACCTACGAAAAATCATGCGGTCACTATTGGCCATTTACCCGCTTTGATTGTTCGCACCTGGAATATGCACTCCCAGTTTGGAATAAACTTCAGGCGTTTGCGTAAAGTAAGAAAAATGCTTTCGATCTGTTTGAAGTGAAAAGGAATAAATTACACAATTTCATTCGCGATCGTAAAATTAATGGTTCCATTCGACAAATTGCAAATTTAAAAAAATAAATCTTTCCAGATTGTTGGCCCATTTTATAAAATTATGTTATGAACGCCCAGACCTGTGTTTACTTGATATAAGATGCTTAATTTTCACCATTCTAATGTCTACGGCCATATCACGTTGAAAACACCGGTTCTCGTCCGATCACCGAAGTTAAGCAACGTCGAGCCCGGTTAGTACTTGGATGGGTGACCGCCTGGGAATACCGGGTGCTGTAGACATTTTACTCAAATTCAAATAGGCCTAGCGAACATGTTAAATCTCTATTTATCCCCTCCCCATTTTGACTAAGGGAAACCAGTTTTTGATAAAGTGCAGATAAAATATTATAAAAAACAATTTCTTATGTTAATAGCCTTGTTTTCAGTTTTCTTCTCTCTGTTTTGTTTTGTTTTTATGAAGGGGTGAGCGCGAACGCAGACCCCCATACGCACAAATTGTGCACTCGAGTCGCCCACATTTGGGGCGATCGCTGGAGTCAGCCCAACCGAAGTGCAATGGAAGAGCCTCATCCAGGAGGCACGCCCATAGTTGATCAGCGTGAACCTCCGAGCCAGGTAAGTATGCTTTTCGCTGGTCACGCGACCTGCCTAGCTAGTAAACATTGCGACACCGACGGGGTGTTTTACCTTGATGTTAGTTGTTTTCATTCTCCGTTTTGGACACTTTTTTTTTTAAAAACCTGTCTTTATCATTGTGAAAATTCTGTTTACTTTTTTTTTCTTCACAAACACACCATTTTATCACAAAACGAAAATATTTTTGACATTCATTTCATAGTTAACAAATATTGTTCAGGTTTGCTGGATTTTGTGCATTCAGCAATCTAATTTCAGACGTTGGACATACGTATGTAAAATGTTCTGCAAACGTTCTTTGGTACAGAGCATTTGTAGTCACGCAGGAGGATAAACTTTTTGCGGTGAAAATCGACTCACTTTTTAGTTATTGGCGTCTAAGGTGTATACCTATGCAAAATGGCTTATCGTGACTGTGACAATTTTACGGGGCGTGGAGGAAGCAAGAGTACGGTCCGGAGAGAATCACCGAGCATCGACGAGCATCTGTCAGCTCCTCAACATTCTGACTCTGTTCAAGTTCCACTCGAGCAGGGTTACAGAGGTTGAAGACATGTCCAACATCGACGTGCAGTACGCCTTAGTACACGGCGTCATCCGGGATTTTTAAAGGTGCCTTGCTCAAGGACACAACGCGGGTCGTCCCGGTGTGGGGTCGAACTTGGGACCTCTAGCATAGAAGTCCAACAGTCTACCCCCGAGAGCCCATTCCATACAAAGAAAAAATAATAGCAACAGCACCGCCAACATGATGGTAGCGGCGGCGCGGAGGGGGGGGGGGGGCAAAACATGAATCTATTTTTAATTTATTTTGGTAGTGGGCCGATCCCGGAGGTACTGCAATACCGGGCCAACCCGTGGCGAGGTTAGAGCAAGCTCTGTGGCACTCACCTGGTGTCAAAAATCAGTTTAATATCGATGCTCCCCGATGGGGAACGTATCAGATATTAAGCTGATAAGAACAGATACTACACTTTGATCTTAGCCAAAAGGCCGAGAAGCGATGTCGATTTTTCTCTGGCCCTTCCATCTGTTCAGAATGAAATTATCTTCTGCCACGGTGAGAAGATATCATAGAAAGGCAGTCGAGTGGTTAAATGGGAAATGAGTGGACCCCCGTTCCACCATGCTGCCTATGCTGGTTCGCGTGCAAGCTTAAAATGATTTTTTCGGATTTCCTCAATAACTGAAAATCCCTGACATGTGTCGATGATTCCCACAGACAGCGCGGACAGCACGCTTTTTGGCCCAAACTCACAAATCTCAAACTTATCAAAACGTTCACTCAACGTAGTTAGGACGTTTAACCTACGAAAAATCATGCGGTCACTATTGGCCATTTACCCGCTTTGATTGTTCGCACCTGGAATATGCACTCCCAGTTTGGAATAAACTTCAGGCGTTTGCGTAAAGTAAGAAAAATGCTTTCGATCTGTTTGAAGTGAAAAGGAATAAATTACACAATTTCATTCGCGATCGTAAAATTAATGGTTCCATTCGACAAATTGCAAATTTAAAAAAATAAATCTTTCCAGATTGTTGGCCCATTTTATAAAATTATGTTATGAACGCCCAGACCTGTGTTTACTTGATATAAGATGCTTAATTTTCACCATTCTAATGTCTACGGCCATATCACGTTGAAAACACCGGTTCTCGTCCGATCACCGAAGTTAAGCAACGTCGAGCCCGGTTAGTACTTGGATGGGTGACCGCCTGGGAATACCGGGTGCTGTAGACATTTTACTCAAATTCAAATAGGCCTAGCGAACATGTTAAATCTCTATTTATCCCCTCCCCATTTTGACTAAGGGAAACCAGTTTTTGATAAAGTGCAGATAAAATATTATAAAAAACAATTTCTTATGTTAATAGCCTTGTTTTCAGTTTTCTTCTCTCTGTTTTGTTTTGTTTTTATGAAGGGGTGAGCGCGAACGCAGACCCCCATACGCACAAATTGTGCACTCGAGTCGCCCACATTTGGGGCGATCGCTGGAGTCAGCCCAACCGAAGTGCAATGGAAGAGCCTCATCCAGGAGGCACGCCCATAGTTGATCAGCGTGAACCTCCGAGCCAGGTAAGTATGCTTTTCGCTGGTCACGCGACCTGCCTAGCTAGTAAACATTGCGACACCGACGGGGTGTTTTACCTTGATGTTAGTTGTTTTCATTCTCCGTTTTGGACACTTTTTTTTTTAAAAACCTGTCTTTATCATTGTGAAAATTCTGTTTACTTTTTTTTTCTTCACAAACACACCATTTTATCACAAAACGAAAATATTTTTGACATTCATTTCATAGTTAACAAATATTGTTCAGGTTTGCTGGATTTTGTGCATTCAGCAATCTAATTTCAGACGTTGGACATACGTATGTAAAATGTTCTGCAAACGTTCTTTGGTACAGAGCATTTGTAGTCACGCAGGAGGATAAACTTTTTGCGGTGAAAATCGACTCACTTTTTAGTTATTGGCGTCTAAGGTGTATACCTATGCAAAATGGCTTATCGTGACTGTGACAATTTTACGGGGCGTGGAGGAAGCAAGAGTACGGTCCGGAGAGAATCACCGAGCATCGACGAGCATCTGTCAGCTCCTCAACATTCTGACTCTGTTCAAGTTCCACTCGAGCAGGGTTACAGAGGTTGAAGACATGTCCAACATCGACGTGCAGTACGCCTTAGTACACGGCGTCATCCGGGATTTTTAAAGGTGCCTTGCTCAAGGACACAACGCGGGTCGTCCCGGTGTGGGGTCGAACTTGGGACCTCTAGCATAGAAGTCCAACAGTCTACCCCCGAGAGCCCATTCCATACAAAGAAAAAATAATAGCAACAGCACCGCCAACATGATGGTAGCGGCGGCGCGGAGGGGGGGGGGGGGGGGGGCAAAACATGAATCTATTTTTAATTTATTTTGGTAGTGGGCCGATCCCGGAGGTACTGCAATACCGGGCCAACCCGTGGCGAGGTTAGAGCAAGCTCTGTGGCACTCACCTGGTGTCAAAAATCAGTTTAATATCGATGCTCCCCGATGGGGAACGTATCAGATATTAAGCTGATAAGAACAGATTTTTTTTTTTTTCTTTGAATTATTTATTACTGTACAAATCCCCTAGTTACATTAAAAACCTCAGAACCTAGGTCCCTACGGCAGTTTATCACAATTACGGGGATACATAAAATCCAAAAAAAATAGAGAAAGATGAAAAAAAATACTGCCGGATACATGAAATAATGACTACATAAGTGGGTTCTGAGGCAATGACTATACAACCGTTATGGTATTGTTTTATTACAACCGTTATGGAATTTATAAGGATAAAATGACTATAAAATACAATTATCACAGATACGCAAGGAATAACTATTCTAAGGGAAATAACTTATTAATAACATACTTAGTCTGAATGAAGAGGCAGTAGTCTCCCTTGATATGAGAAAGGGGATGAAAAAAGAACGAAAACACTCCCCTACTCCTCAAGATAAATTCAGAGACCCGCAAAATAATTAGAAGAAAGTGAACAAGACACTTGTAATTATTAATTTTAGAAGTCATAATCAATGTAAGGCCTAAATAGTGAATATACCAACTACATCCTCGAGGCCTGTCTTCAATCGAAAACACGCCTCGAAGACACAGCTGGGATATAACAAGTCAGGAATAGGACACTCAAAAATTAGGGCAATAACAGATCGTCTGATCCACGAATGGGGTTATCTACATAAGACTCTTGTCAAGAGTTTATCAATGGGGAAATTTCGAAAACGACTACCATGAAGGTTGAAAGGAATAACGAATGCAATCAAAAATCTTGATAGGATGTTTCTCTTACGACAATGGCCATCGAATAATACGTGTAACATAACCCCTTAGCGAGGAAAAAGGGGAATCTACATCCTACAATTCAAAATGAAACAGACCCTTAACAGCCGTGACAACATTAAGGGACATACGTCTCGCATCGAGAGCCGTCCACCAAAACAGGCAGACGCCGCTCGACGAGAGACATCTGTGGGATTAAACGTGTGGTGAAGAGAATACGTATGTGGCACTAAGCCACCACAGGATGCGACGGAAACGACAAAAGCCATCATCGATGTTGGCACCATGAAACAATGGAGCAGATGCTCCCGTCGGACGCCGTTCGCCCCAAAAGACGGACGGCGTCCGACGGGAGACAACCGTAAGGTTAAATTCATAAACTAAAATGGGAACACCGTGAGCTCGATAAAAGGTTTTGACAACCTATTAGTGACCTTATAAGGGGAATCTACATCACACAATTCGAAATAAAACAGGTCTCCAACAACTGTAAAAATATTAAGGGACAGACGTCTCCCATCGAGAGCCGTCCGCCCAAACAGGCAGACGACACTCGACGAGAGACATCTGTGGAATTAGACATGTTGTAAGGAGAACACTATGTGGCACTAAGCCACCACAGGATGCGTCGGCAACCACAGAGCCAATCATCTATGTTGCCATCATGAAACAATGGAGCAGATGCCCCCCGTCGGACGCCGCTCGCCTTAAAAGACGGACGGCGTCCGAGGGGAGACAACTGTAAGGTTAATTTCATAACTAGAATAGGGATACTGTAAGACCTGATAATCGTTTTGGCGACCTATGGGTGACCTCAAAATGAGTTCGTCTAAAACGAGTAAGGGAACTAGAACACGGGAAATTTTAAAATTGAAAAACGACTCTGTCATCCTGTATATGACAGATGTCTTTGTTTTTCATCCAGAATTTCTTGAAAATAGGACGGGGGAGACGTTTGTAATCACAGAGTGCTCGAAAGCGAATACGATTTAGAAAGGCCATAATGAGAGAATCACTAGTAACAACGCGGTTATCAAACTTTGCTTCATTTCGTTTACTCCAAATGGATTGAATGGCCTCAGTAAGGAGGAGAAGAATCATACATCTCTGTGAAGAGTCAACGTTGGTATCCAACTGCAAGTATCTGATAAGGTTTGGTGACTGTACCACGTGACCGAATGAAATATTGCGGATCCAAATAAAAACAATTTGCCATAGCATATCAACACACTCACAAAAGATAAACAGGTGCTGTGCCGTTTCAACCTGAGATTTACACAGACAGCACCTGTTACTCCTTTGTAAGTGATACTTGACCAGAAAATAATTAACAGGCAAAATGTCATGAATGAAGCGCCAAACAGTGGCGCGACATACAGGATCCAGAAACCCACAATGAAGCATTTTCCAGGTTTGTTCAAAATTGATGAGGGGGTGACCACGTATCACACGTGGTTCAACCGTAATCTCAGGTAATAACAACGAATAACAAAACTTCGTAGTACAAACCTGAAGCGGAAGAGGGGAATCAAGCTGTTCAAATTTACGTAAGGCTTTCATACAGCCCTTATAATAGTCTGTTGAACAGTCGATGTTATGTGGGACGTCATTCCTGGCCAAGGACGCCCTATAGCCCCTCATAGAAATACCAATCCAATAGGTAGCAAAGTATTTCCACGCAATATCCCCATCACTGACTAACACTCGAAGATGCTTCAACATGAATGCATTAAGTTTACATTCAATGTTTACAATACCAGCACCCCCGAGCGATTTAGACAAATAACAAGAGCCCCGAGCGAGTGGCTCGTTCTTACCTGCCCAAAAGAACCTAAACACAGCCCTTTGAAACAGCTTCAAATAATGACTGCTTAAAGGCACAATGCTGGTATAATACCATAGTTTGCTACAGGCACAGACACTGGATATTATACTACGACCAAAATGCGACAAATTACGCTCGCTGTACATATTGAGGGTCGTTTGAAATTTCCTAAATAAGCCAGCGAAATGGTCATCTTGAGTAAGGTCATAACCGAATTGAATACCAACTATCTTGAGTTTCGTAACGAATTCAAGATTGACTGGCTTGTCGGACCTATTCTTCCACTTACCTAAGAACAGACCACGAGATTTATTCATGTTCAGTTTGGCACCGGAAGCTAAACCAAACCTCTCCATGATAGAAAGAACCTCTCGCATGGAATGATCAGACGTTACCACCGAGGTTGTGTCATCAGCGTAACAAGACAGTTTAACTGATTCTGTGGCACCAGGAGGGGTTAAGCCTTCAATTAAAGGGGATTCCCGCACTGCTATAGCAAATGGTTCTAAACATAAGACATACAACAGTGGAGAGAGAGAACAGCCCTGTCGCACGCTGCGAGTGACTGGAAAAGAATCAGAAATAAACTGATTAACAATTACACTGCTATTGATATCAGTATAAAACAAACGGATCCAGCGTAAAAAATTCGGGCCGAAACCGTATGCCTCCAAGGCCTTGAACAAGTACTGATGACTGACTCGATCAAAGGCCTTGGCCTGATCCAAAGAAATGAAGGCACAAGGAAGATCCTTCTGATTGACGTAATCAACGATATTACGCAACAGATGGGCATTATCTAGGATTGAACGGCCAGGGACACCACAGGTTTGGTCCCCGTGCACTAATGTTGCAATCACTAGACGTAGTCGATTAGTGAAAATCTTCGATAAGATTTTATAATCAACATTCAACAAACTGATCGGCCTATAATTACCAAGACATTCAGGATGTTGGGGATCCTTAAGGATTAAGGTTACAAGCGAGTTCTTCTGTGATGATGAGAGGTTCCCAGCATCAAAACACGCATTGTAGACTTGTAACAAAAGGGGCGATAAAATATCAATGAAAGACGAGTAAAACTCCTTTGTAAGGCCATCAGACCCAGGAGATTTACCGTTTTTCATATCTTTCAAGGCTTTCGATATTTCATCACCCGTAATGGGGTCATCACAGATGTCACGGTCGTCCGCGGACAGCTGTGGCACTCTCGATAGAAACTCATCACAGACAGCATCATCTATAGCCTCTGCCGCGAAGAGCTCTGCATAAAACTCGCGAAAGGAAATCAAAATATCAGAGGAGTTCGTAAACGATTGACCATCACATTCGATACGTTCAATCTGTTTACGGACAGCTCTCTGTTTTTCAACTTTAAGGAAAAATTTGGACGGCTTTTCCTGATTCTCCAGAAGACGGATCTTAGAACGTACGAAAGCGCCTTTACTGCTTTGCAGGTAAAGTTCGTTTATGTTCTTACGTAATTCTGCAATCCTGTCAGTAAACAGACCTGGTTGTGACTTTTCTGCACTATTGAGTTCAAAATACTCCTGCTCTAAGTCACGTAAAATGCTTCTATTCTGATTGGCCTGCCGTTTGCAATAGCCAACAATGAAATCGCGAAAACACGATTTCAAATCTTCCCATCCGGATGGGTTAAGATGAGTTAACTGGGCTGTTAAAGTCGAGACATATTCTCTGAACTGGATCTGAAACTCTTCGTCCGCAAAGATAGAAGAGTTACATTTCCAGTATCCAGGTCCTATAGCTCGGCATTTAAAATTATCAATAGTAAAATGAATGATATCATGGTCGGAAAACCCAGATACAGTTTGTCCACATGACGAAATGGACGAAATAAGGTCACATGATACGTAAAAACGGTCCAGGCGGGTAGCAATGTTTCCTCTCCTCCAAGTGGTGCAAACCGTAGTAGGGTGGAAATGGCGGTATACATCAACTAAGGAAAAGTCGGAAATAATGTGAGGCCACTGTTTGGAAAAATTGGATAAAGTTTGGGAACCTCCAGTTTTATCCAAGGCAATATTTTTTATAAAATTAAAATCACCACCCAAAATGACGGGTTGACTATGAACAAAAAATGGGAGTAAGTCATTAAAAAATTCTTTACGGGGTTTTTCGTCATTTGGGGCATACACGTTGATAAACCGGAGCCTTTGGCCATTCACATCGGCATCAACCACAATGTAACGTCCATTAAAATCATGGCGAAATTTTAGGAGGTTAAAATTTAATTTTTTCGAAAACAAAAGACTGACTCCTCTGGACTTGAGGGAGCCAAAGGAGTAAAAATGATGAGAATTAAAGGATTTCGATATCCTATTCGCCAAGGAAACATTTGTAAAAAATGTTTCCTGGAGGAACAAGACATCAAAATTTTCCGTCAATGAAATATGTTTTAAAATCAAATGCTTATTCGGATTACAAAAACCACCACAATTAATGGATGCAATTCGAATGGGATTCATAAATGGGATGTGATCTCTACCGTTCAATATGTAGGAAATGGCACGAAACAGAGGTTAAACCTCTAAAACAAGGCAGGGGAATCAGCGATAGTCCAACCCTACAGCCCCGCGGGGCTACAGGATTCAACCATCACCGAATCCCCCTCGTAGATACAACTCGTCCAGTCCATGGTTGAACATTGTAGAATGAAGGATACCACGTAGGTCATCTGAGATGGAAGGGTTAAAGATAGTAGGATAGGGAACCATAACCTACTTGGGAACCAGGTTCGCAAATGTGGTAAAACCCATCATAATGGAGTTATTTCCAGATGGAATGAGGAGGGGTGAAGCAGATGAAGGGAGATAACTCTATGATGGAGGTGGACAAAACAACGAAATGTAAGCAAAGTGATGTTACAGTGATTCTCTAAGAGAAGCGACGCGACTGGGTAATAATACTATCCTATAGGACAAAATAGGATAGAAAGTTGGACAACCAGGGATAAACACCACCAAACTATGGTGGGGGGGGGGGGGGGGGTGTTGGGACTAAGATATTTTTAAACAAGAGAAAGAACAGAAGGGAAGAAAAATAAAATAAATAAGACTTACCGTGATTTGTACTGCTTGTAGAAATCAGGTCTTCTTGGGTTAATTTTTATTCAAAAAGGGGAAATGGAACACAAGCAGTACAAGTAACCAGTGGAAGTATCACAACCTTAGTCTCCAATTAACTCTCTATTACGTAACACAACATGTGCTCTGGAAAGGGTAAATGCGATGAAGATATTTACTAAATATCACCACCAGTCATGGCTGCTCAAGAGCAGCCATGACTAGATGTGATGTTAACAATGTAAAATAAGTTAAGTACCGCATAGCAAGAAAGACTGATGACCAACTGCAAGAGTTCCCACAGCTGCCAGCAATGGCTGCCCAAGTGCAGCCATGACTGGGTGCTATGAGAATACATGCTAAGGAGTGAAGTATTTCAGACCAATAAACAATAAAGGGCTATTGGAATGGAGTTCCCTCACCACCAGCCCCGGCTGCTCAAGAGCAGCCATGACTGAGTGTGATAAGAACACATACTGAAACAACTAATTATATAATATAACCAAACGTTAAGGCAATGGTGTAGGATTAGACTACCAGACATGGCTGCTCAAGAGCAGCCACGACTGGGTACAATGAGACACACACTGAACAGATAAATATTTCTGGGCAAGCAAATAAAATGCAGTGAGAAAGCAGCCCCCGTCACCACCAGCCATGGCTGCTCAAGAGCAGCCAAGATTGGGTGTGACGAGGACACATACTAAAAACAAATGAGTGTTAATATCAATAACATTAAATGCAATTTATATGGGGATGTCACTTAACTACCAGACGTGGCTGCTCAAGAACAGCCATGACTGGGTGTAATGAGAATATATACTATATGACAGAGCAATAAACGTTAAAATGCAACTATGGGAAAATTCCCGTCACCACCAGCCCATGGCTGCTCGCAAGTAGCCATGATCGGGTGTGACGAGAACCAAATTGAAAAAATGATTATTACACTGCAGTAATATTAACTGTAATTATGCTGGATTCCCATCGCCACCAGCCACGGCTGCTCGAAAGCAGCCATGATCAGTCGCGACGAGAAACACCTGAAAGGCACATGTGTGGAACAAAATAAAGAGTAAGGAGAAAAATGATAGTCTGATAATAACCCCACTGATCAATATAATGGGAAGGGGGTCAACCAAATGGAACTAGCAGAGGGTATGAAGTCAACGACACGTGTGAAAATAAATGAAAAACACACACAATGCTGTCAATGGAAATAAATTCCCATGGGTAGCATCAAGAGTGTGAGAGTCTGAGGTGAGAGATTTCGGACACAGCAAACAGCTGTGTAACCATGTCACGTAACAATTTATAGTAGGGAGAGAGTAATATTATTTTGTGAAGCGTAAAGTCCAAAATAAACACAGGATCACATGACTACGATGGGCGGAGTAAAATGCAATGATTTTTATCATTAAACACAGCAAGGCATTGACCATTGTACACAATACAAAGGTGAATGTCTCGCTGCGTTGAATAACAAAGGCCAAGTTAAGGTGTAGAAAAAAATCGATATTACAATCAATGGGCAGCACGAGATATTATAGTGGAATGTGAATACGGCAAGGATGAATCTGGGAAATATGAAATTATAAAATAAACCGTACAGGAGTGATCGAAATTATTGGTACTTTTAGCTGGGGTGTAAGGAAATATTTTGCGTTTTGAGAAAATAAAATGAGTATTAGGGAATTGAACGTACTAATACTACACAAACAATTAACCTAATGAAGGTCAAGAAAACCTAAAATAGTTCTGAATTATCTTCCACCAGAAGCAGCCATGGCTGCTCGAAAGCAGCCATGACTGGAAATGATGAAAAATACAGAAAACATGGAGTCTTGTAAGGGAGTTAAATCGGAATAAAAGTAGGGTTGAAATACCACTGAAAACACAAGAGAGTAAACACTGAGAAACTCTAACAGTATAAACTGCTAGAGGGAAATAGAAACCTGTGGAAGTCCGTGGTCGTCGGCCGTAGAGGATGGGTACGCCTTCAAAAGTCCTTGGGATGGTCCGTAGTCGTAATCCGTATAATCACAATCCGCCGCCGTTAGTCCGTAATACAGTTCCAGTCGTGATGAATATACAGTACATACAAGATGAGAGATTGTATTAAGTCCAGGTCTCCGGAGAGTTAGCCGTGGTGAAAGGCACTCCTTGATCTGAAATGTTGAGTCCAATAGGGTAGTCCCGATCAACATCAATTGGGCTCGCCGAAGCTTCAGAAAAGAGATCAACCTGGGAGTCTGGTCCAATCAACTTGGATGTTTTCACATTCAGAGTAGTAGAATCAAATTCTTCATGCTCTTTCCTCTTTCCTCGTATCTGGGACAATGGAGTCTCTGTTATTACGTCCATGAGATTAGGGCTGAAGCTCTTGTCCTGCATCTGCACCTGAGTTTTTGAAAGGAGCTCAAAAGCTTTTGCTTTCTGGGAAGGAGTTAAATCATCTAGGCTCGTAGGTGGTGAAATGTGACGCTCACCACTTTCCATGACCTCAGTAGGAGAATCCTTAGCCGATGAAGAATTAGGCTGTGTTGTAGATTTCTTTACAGGTGAAGGAGCAGGGTGTGCTGGAATTGTCTGATGTGGTGGCTTGGATTTACTCTGTCTCTCACTAATTAACTTTGTGAGTTTAGAAGGATAGTCTCCCATAGCCTTAATGTTAGGTTGTGTCGGAGCCTGCTTAGTCACTGTAGCATAGGATCTGGCTTCCGCTCGAGACACTGGTCCCCTGCAAGAGTTACGTTTGTGACCGACGTCACCACATTTTAAACAGATCGGAGGTCGACCCGGCATTGTAATAAGAAGTTTATGTCCCATAATGGTAAGGGTATGTGGAATCAAATCGATCTCCTCTTTTGAAAGCTGAAGAACAACATCACGAATTCCATTTTGTATTTTAATTCCTGCCTGTGTAGTATAACACTGTCTGGTAATCTGAACAACTTTCCCAAAACGAGACAAGTCATGAGAGAGGATTACATCACTGATATGATATGGCGAAAAATGAACCCGCAACGACACCTGTTGCTTGAGCCACATGGAAAATGTGAAGCTTGTACCATCACGAACTATCTCGTCCCGTTTTTCAAAGGTATTCGCTAATTCCACTGACCGAAACACAAAAAACCACTCTCCTGGGTTATCCATCTGATACGCTGCTTCGATGTGAGAGGCATCATCCAACAAATCCACCAACTGTTCAATCGAAACTCGACGAAAATTATCGCCCCTAATCTGTACACGCACAGTCCTCTCTAAAATATCCTGCACCGAGGGGGGCCCATTCCCCTCCATTTTGGGCACTCAAGTTGAAAATCACTCAATCAGAAAATGGAACGTCGACTAGCAAAGCCTCGGTGTAAGCCAAAAGGCCGAGAAGCGATGTCGATTTTTCTCTGGCCCTTCCATCTGTTCAGAATGAAATTATCTTCTGCCACGGTGAGAAGATATCATAGAAAGGCAGTCGAGTGGTTAAATGGGAAATGAGTGGACCCCCGTTCCACCATGCTGCCTATGCTGGTTCGCGTGCAAGCTTAAAATGATTTTTTCGGATTTCCTCAATAACTGAAAATCCCTGACATGTGTCGATGATTCCCACAGACAGCGCGGACAGCACGCTTTTTGGCCCAAACTCACAAATCTCAAACTTATCAAAACGTTCACTCAACGTAGTTAGGACGTTTAACCTACGAAAAATCATGCGGTCACTATTGGCCATTTACCCGCTTTGATTGTTCGCACCTGGAATATGCACTCCCAGTTTGGAATAAACTTCAGGCGTTTGCGTAAAGTAAGAAAAATGCTTTCGATCTGTTTGAAGTGAAAAGGAATAAATTACACAATTTCATTCGCGATCGTAAAATTAATGGTTCCATTCGACAAATTGCAAATTTAAAAAAATAAATCTTTCCAGATTGTTGGCCCATTTTATAAAATTATGTTATGAACGCCCAGACCTGTGTTTACTTGATATAAGATGCTTAATTTTCACCATTCTAATGTCTACGGCCATATCACGTTGAAAACACCGGTTCTCGTCCGATCACCGAAGTTAAGCAACGTCGAGCCCGGTTAGTACTTGGATGGGTGACCGCCTGGGAATACCGGGTGCTGTAGACATTTTACTCAAATTCAAATAGGCCTAGCGAACATGTTAAATCTCTATTTATCCCCTCCCCATTTTGACTAAGGGAAACCAGTTTTTGATAAAGTGCAGATAAAATATTATAAAAAACAATTTCTTATGTTAATAGCCTTGTTTTCAGTTTTCTTCTCTCTGTTTTGTTTTGTTTTTATGAAGGGGTGAGCGCGAACGCAGACCCCCATACGCACAAATTGTGCACTCGAGTCGCCCACATTTGGGGCGATCGCTGGAGTCAGCCCAACCGAAGTGCAATGGAAGAGCCTCATCCAGGAGGCACGCCCATAGTTGATCAGCGTGAACCTCCGAGCCAGGTAAGTATGCTTTTCGCTGGTCACGCGACCTGCCTAGCTAGTAAACATTGCGACACCGACGGGGTGTTTTACCTTGATGTTAGTTGTTTTCATTCTCCGTTTTGGACACTTTTTTTTTTAAAAACCTGTCTTTATCATTGTGAAAATTCTGTTTACTTTTTTTTTCTTCACAAACACACCATTTTATCACAAAACGAAAATATTTTTGACATTCATTTCATAGTTAACAAATATTGTTCAGGTTTGCTGGATTTTGTGCATTCAGCAATCTAATTTCAGACGTTGGACATACGTATGTAAAATGTTCTGCAAACGTTCTTTGGTACAGAGCATTTGTAGTCACGCAGGAGGATAAACTTTTTGCGGTGAAAATCGACTCACTTTTTAGTTATTGGCGTCTAAGGTGTATACCTATGCAAAATGGCTTATCGTGACTGTGACAATTTTACGGGGCGTGGAGGAAGCAAGAGTACGGTCCGGAGAGAATCACCGAGCATCGACGAGCATCTGTCAGCTCCTCAACATTCTGACTCTGTTCAAGTTCCACTCGAGCAGGGTTACAGAGGTTGAAGACATGTCCAACATCGACGTGCAGTACGCCTTAGTACACGGCGTCATCCGGGATTTTTAAAGGTGCCTTGCTCAAGGACACAACGCGGGTCGTCCCGGTGTGGGGTCGAACTTGGGACCTCTAGCATAGAAGTCCAACAGTCTACCCCCGAGAGCCCATTCCATACAAAGAAAAAATAATAGCAACAGCACCGCCAACATGATGGTAGCGGCGGCGCGGAGGGGGGGGGGGGGGCAAAACATGAATCTATTTTTAATTTATTTTGGTAGTGGGCCGATCCCGGAGGTACTGCAATACCGGGCCAACCCGTGGCGAGGTTAGAGCAAGCTCTGTGGCACTCACCTGGTGTCAAAAATCAGTTTAATATCGATGCTCCCCGATGGGGAACGTATCAGATATTAAGCTGATAAGAACAGATACTACACTTTGATCTTAGCCAAAAGGCCGAGAAGCGATGTCGATTTTTCTCTGGCCCTTCCATCTGTTCAGAATGAAATTATCTTCTGCCACGGTGAGAAGATATCATAGAAAGGCAGTCGAGTGGTTAAATGGGAAATGAGTGGACCCCCGTTCCACCATGCTGCCTATGCTGGTTCGCGTGCAAGCTTAAAATGATTTTTTCGGATTTCCTCAATAACTGAAAATCCCTGACATGTGTCGATGATTCCCACAGACAGCGCGGACAGCACGCTTTTTGGCCCAAACTCACAAATCTCAAACTTATCAAAACGTTCACTCAACGTAGTTAGGACGTTTAACCTACGAAAAATCATGCGGTCACTATTGGCCATTTACCCGCTTTGATTGTTCGCACCTGGAATATGCACTCCCAGTTTGGAATAAACTTCAGGCGTTTGCGTAAAGTAAGAAAAATGCTTTCGATCTGTTTGAAGTGAAAAGGAATAAATTACACAATTTCATTCGCGATCGTAAAATTAATGGTTCCATTCGACAAATTGCAAATTTAAAAAAATAAATCTTTCCAGATTGTTGGCCCATTTTATAAAATTATGTTATGAACGCCCAGACCTGTGTTTACTTGATATAAGATGCTTAATTTTCACCATTCTAATGTCTACGGCCATATCACGTTGAAAACACCGGTTCTCGTCCGATCACCGAAGTTAAGCAACGTCGAGCCCGGTTAGTACTTGGATGGGTGACCGCCTGGGAATACCGGGTGCTGTAGACATTTTACTCAAATTCAAATAGGCCTAGCGAACATGTTAAATCTCTATTTATCCCCTCCCCATTTTGACTAAGGGAAACCAGTTTTTGATAAAGTGCAGATAAAATATTATAAAAAACAATTTCTTATGTTAATAGCCTTGTTTTCAGTTTTCTTCTCTCTGTTTTGTTTTGTTTTTATGAAGGGGTGAGCGCGAACGCAGACCCCCATACGCACAAATTGTGCACTCGAGTCGCCCACATTTGGGGCGATCGCTGGAGTCAGCCCAACCGAAGTGCAATGGAAGAGCCTCATCCAGGAGGCACGCCCATAGTTGATCAGCGTGAACCTCCGAGCCAGGTAAGTATGCTTTTCGCTGGTCACGCGACCTGCCTAGCTAGTAAACATTGCGACACCGACGGGGTGTTTTACCTTGATGTTAGTTGTTTTCATTCTCCGTTTTGGACACTTTTTTTTTTAAAAACCTGTCTTTATCATTGTGAAAATTCTGTTTACTTTTTTTTTCTTCACAAACACACCATTTTATCACAAAACGAAAATATTTTTGACATTCATTTCATAGTTAACAAATATTGTTCAGGTTTGCTGGATTTTGTGCATTCAGCAATCTAATTTCAGACGTTGGACATACGTATGTAAAATGTTCTGCAAACGTTCTTTGGTACAGAGCATTTGTAGTCACGCAGGAGGATAAACTTTTTGCGGTGAAAATCGACTCACTTTTTAGTTATTGGCGTCTAAGGTGTATACCTATGCAAAATGGCTTATCGTGACTGTGACAATTTTACGGGGCGTGGAGGAAGCAAGAGTACGGTCCGGAGAGAATCACCGAGCATCGACGAGCATCTGTCAGCTCCTCAACATTCTGACTCTGTTCAAGTTCCACTCGAGCAGGGTTACAGAGGTTGAAGACATGTCCAACATCGACGTGCAGTACGCCTTAGTACACGGCGTCATCCGGGATTTTTAAAGGTGCCTTGCTCAAGGACACAACGCGGGTCGTCCCGGTGTGGGGTCGAACTTGGGACCTCTAGCATAGAAGTCCAACAGTCTACCCCCGAGAGCCCATTCCATACAAAGAAAAAATAATAGCAACAGCACCGCCAACATGATGGTAGCGGCGGCGCGGAGGGGGGGGGGGGGGGGGGGCAAAACATGAATCTATTTTTAATTTATTTTGGTAGTGGGCCGATCCCGGAGGTACTGCAATACCGGGCCAACCCGTGGCGAGGTTAGAGCAAGCTCTGTGGCACTCACCTGGTGTCAAAAATCAGTTTAATATCGATGCTCCCCGATGGGGAACGTATCAGATATTAAGCTGATAAGAACAGATACTACACTTTGATCTTAGCCAAAAGGCCGAGAAGCGATGTCGATTTTTCTCTGGCCCTTCCATCTGTTCAGAATGAAATTATCTTCTGCCACGGTGAGAAGATATCATAGAAAGGCAGTCGAGTGGTTAAATGGGAAATGAGTGGACCCCCGTTCCACCATGCTGCCTATGCTGGTTCGCGTGCAAGCTTAAAATGATTTTTTCGGATTTCCTCAATAACTGAAAATCCCTGACATGTGTCGATGATTCCCACAGACAGCGCGGACAGCACGCTTTTTGGCCCAAACTCACAAATCTCAAACTTATCAAAACGTTCACTCAACGTAGTTAGGACGTTTAACCTACGAAAAATCATGCGGTCACTATTGGCCATTTACCCGCTTTGATTGTTCGCACCTGGAATATGCACTCCCAGTTTGGAATAAACTTCAGGCGTTTGCGTAAAGTAAGAAAAATGCTTTCGATCTGTTTGAAGTGAAAAGGAATAAATTACACAATTTCATTCGCGATCGTAAAATTAATGGTTCCATTCGACAAATTGCAAATTTAAAAAAATAAATCTTTCCAGATTGTTGGCCCATTTTATAAAATTATGTTATGAACGCCCAGACCTGTGTTTACTTGATATAAGATGCTTAATTTTCACCATTCTAATGTCTACGGCCATATCACGTTGAAAACACCGGTTCTCGTCCGATCACCGAAGTTAAGCAACGTCGAGCCCGGTTAGTACTTGGATGGGTGACCGCCTGGGAATACCGGGTGCTGTAGACATTTTACTCAAATTCAAATAGGCCTAGCGAACATGTTAAATCTCTATTTATCCCCTCCCCATTTTGACTAAGGGAAACCAGTTTTTGATAAAGTGCAGATAAAATATTATAAAAAACAATTTCTTATGTTAATAGCCTTGTTTTCAGTTTTCTTCTCTCTGTTTTGTTTTGTTTTTATGAAGGGGTGAGCGCGAACGCAGACCCCCATACGCACAAATTGTGCACTCGAGTCGCCCACATTTGGGGCGATCGCTGGAGTCAGCCCAACCGAAGTGCAATGGAAGAGCCTCATCCAGGAGGCACGCCCATAGTTGATCAGCGTGAACCTCCGAGCCAGGTAAGTATGCTTTTCGCTGGTCACGCGACCTGCCTAGCTAGTAAACATTGCGACACCGACGGGGTGTTTTACCTTGATGTTAGTTGTTTTCATTCTCCGTTTTGGACACTTTTTTTTTTAAAAACCTGTCTTTATCATTGTGAAAATTCTGTTTACTTTTTTTTTCTTCACAAACACACCATTTTATCACAAAACGAAAATATTTTTGACATTCATTTCATAGTTAACAAATATTGTTCAGGTTTGCTGGATTTTGTGCATTCAGCAATCTAATTTCAGACGTTGGACATACGTATGTAAAATGTTCTGCAAACGTTCTTTGGTACAGAGCATTTGTAGTCACGCAGGAGGATAAACTTTTTGCGGTGAAAATCGACTCACTTTTTAGTTATTGGCGTCTAAGGTGTATACCTATGCAAAATGGCTTATCGTGACTGTGACAATTTTACGGGGCGTGGAGGAAGCAAGAGTACGGTCCGGAGAGAATCACCGAGCATCGACGAGCATCTGTCAGCTCCTCAACATTCTGACTCTGTTCAAGTTCCACTCGAGCAGGGTTACAGAGGTTGAAGACATGTCCAACATCGACGTGCAGTACGCCTTAGTACACGGCGTCATCCGGGATTTTTAAAGGTGCCTTGCTCAAGGACACAACGCGGGTCGTCCCGGTGTGGGGTCGAACTTGGGACCTCTAGCATAGAAGTCCAACAGTCTACCCCCGAGAGCCCATTCCATACAAAGAAAAAATAATAGCAACAGCACCGCCAACATGATGGTAGCGGCGGCGCGGAGGGGGGGGGGGGGCAAAACATGAATCTATTTTTAATTTATTTTGGTAGTGGGCCGATCCCGGAGGTACTGCAATACCGGGCCAACCCGTGGCGAGGTTAGAGCAAGCTCTGTGGCACTCACCTGGTGTCAAAAATCAGTTTAATATCGATGCTCCCCGATGGGGAACGTATCAGATATTAAGCTGATAAGAACAGATACTACACTTTGATCTTAGCCAAAAGGCCGAGAAGCGATGTCGATTTTTCTCTGGCCCTTCCATCTGTTCAGAATGAAATTATCTTCTGCCACGGTGAGAAGATATCATAGAAAGGCAGTCGAGTGGTTAAATGGGAAATGAGTGGACCCCCGTTCCACCATGCTGCCTATGCTGGTTCGCGTGCAAGCTTAAAATGATTTTTTCGGATTTCCTCAATAACTGAAAATCCCTGACATGTGTCGATGATTCCCACAGACAGCGCGGACAGCACGCTTTTTGGCCCAAACTCACAAATCTCAAACTTATCAAAACGTTCACTCAACGTAGTTAGGACGTTTAACCTACGAAAAATCATGCGGTCACTATTGGCCATTTACCCGCTTTGATTGTTCGCACCTGGAATATGCACTCCCAGTTTGGAATAAACTTCAGGCGTTTGCGTAAAGTAAGAAAAATGCTTTCGATCTGTTTGAAGTGAAAAGGAATAAATTACACAATTTCATTCGCGATCGTAAAATTAATGGTTCCATTCGACAAATTGCAAATTTAAAAAAATAAATCTTTCCAGATTGTTGGCCCATTTTATAAAATTATGTTATGAACGCCCAGACCTGTGTTTACTTGATATAAGATGCTTAATTTTCACCATTCTAATGTCTACGGCCATATCACGTTGAAAACACCGGTTCTCGTCCGATCACCGAAGTTAAGCAACGTCGAGCCCGGTTAGTACTTGGATGGGTGACCGCCTGGGAATACCGGGTGCTGTAGACATTTTACTCAAATTCAAATAGGCCTAGCGAACATGTTAAATCTCTATTTATCCCCTCCCCATTTTGACTAAGGGAAACCAGTTTTTGATAAAGTGCAGATAAAATATTATAAAAAACAATTTCTTATGTTAATAGCCTTGTTTTCAGTTTTCTTCTCTCTGTTTTGTTTTGTTTTTATGAAGGGGTGAGCGCGAACGCAGACCCCCATACGCACAAATTGTGCACTCGAGTCGCCCACATTTGGGGCGATCGCTGGAGTCAGCCCAACCGAAGTGCAATGGAAGAGCCTCATCCAGGAGGCACGCCCATAGTTGATCAGCGTGAACCTCCGAGCCAGGTAAGTATGCTTTTCGCTGGTCACGCGACCTGCCTAGCTAGTAAACATTGCGACACCGACGGGGTGTTTTACCTTGATGTTAGTTGTTTTCATTCTCCGTTTTGGACACTTTTTTTTTTAAAAACCTGTCTTTATCATTGTGAAAATTCTGTTTACTTTTTTTTTCTTCACAAACACACCATTTTATCACAAAACGAAAATATTTTTGACATTCATTTCATAGTTAACAAATATTGTTCAGGTTTGCTGGATTTTGTGCATTCAGCAATCTAATTTCAGACGTTGGACATACGTATGTAAAATGTTCTGCAAACGTTCTTTGGTACAGAGCATTTGTAGTCACGCAGGAGGATAAACTTTTTGCGGTGAAAATCGACTCACTTTTTAGTTATTGGCGTCTAAGGTGTATACCTATGCAAAATGGCTTATCGTGACTGTGACAATTTTACGGGGCGTGGAGGAAGCAAGAGTACGGTCCGGAGAGAATCACCGAGCATCGACGAGCATCTGTCAGCTCCTCAACATTCTGACTCTGTTCAAGTTCCACTCGAGCAGGGTTACAGAGGTTGAAGACATGTCCAACATCGACGTGCAGTACGCCTTAGTACACGGCGTCATCCGGGATTTTTAAAGGTGCCTTGCTCAAGGACACAACGCGGGTCGTCCCGGTGTGGGGTCGAACTTGGGACCTCTAGCATAGAAGTCCAACAGTCTACCCCCGAGAGCCCATTCCATACAAAGAAAAAATAATAGCAACAGCACCGCCAACATGATGGTAGCGGCGGCGCGGAGGGGGGGGGGGGGGGGCAAAACATGAATCTATTTTTAATTTATTTTGGTAGTGGGCCGATCCCGGAGGTACTGCAATACCGGGCCAACCCGTGGCGAGGTTAGAGCAAGCTCTGTGGCACTCACCTGGTGTCAAAAATCAGTTTAATATCGATGCTCCCCGATGGGGAACGTATCAGATATTAAGCTGATAAGAACAGATACTACACTTTGATCTTAGCCAAAAGGCCGAGAAGCGATGTCGATTTTTCTCTGGCCCTTCCATCTGTTCAGAATGAAATTATCTTCTGCCACGGTGAGAAGATATCATAGAAAGGCAGTCGAGTGGTTAAATGGGAAATGAGTGGACCCCCGTTCCACCATGCTGCCTATGCTGGTTCGCGTGCAAGCTTAAAATGATTTTTTCGGATTTCCTCAATAACTGAAAATCCCTGACATGTGTCGATGATTCCCACAGACAGCGCGGACAGCACGCTTTTTGGCCCAAACTCACAAATCTCAAACTTATCAAAACGTTCACTCAACGTAGTTAGGACGTTTAACCTACGAAAAATCATGCGGTCACTATTGGCCATTTACCCGCTTTGATTGTTCGCACCTGGAATATGCACTCCCAGTTTGGAATAAACTTCAGGCGTTTGCGTAAAGTAAGAAAAATGCTTTCGATCTGTTTGAAGTGAAAAGGAATAAATTACACAATTTCATTCGCGATCGTAAAATTAATGGTTCCATTCGACAAATTGCAAATTTAAAAAAATAAATCTTTCCAGATTGTTGGCCCATTTTATAAAATTATGTTATGAACGCCCAGACCTGTGTTTACTTGATATAAGATGCTTAATTTTCACCATTCTAATGTCTACGGCCATATCACGTTGAAAACACCGGTTCTCGTCCGATCACCGAAGTTAAGCAACGTCGAGCCCGGTTAGTACTTGGATGGGTGACCGCCTGGGAATACCGGGTGCTGTAGACATTTTACTCAAATTCAAATAGGCCTAGCGAACATGTTAAATCTCTATTTATCCCCTCCCCATTTTGACTAAGGGAAACCAGTTTTTGATAAAGTGCAGATAAAATATTATAAAAAACAATTTCTTATGTTAATAGCCTTGTTTTCAGTTTTCTTCTCTCTGTTTTGTTTTGTTTTTATGAAGGGGTGAGCGCGAACGCAGACCCCCATACGCACAAATTGTGCACTCGAGTCGCCCACATTTGGGGCGATCGCTGGAGTCAGCCCAACCGAAGTGCAATGGAAGAGCCTCATCCAGGAGGCACGCCCATAGTTGATCAGCGTGAACCTCCGAGCCAGGTAAGTATGCTTTTCGCTGGTCACGCGACCTGCCTAGCTAGTAAACATTGCGACACCGACGGGGTGTTTTACCTTGATGTTAGTTGTTTTCATTCTCCGTTTTGGACACTTTTTTTTTTAAAAACCTGTCTTTATCATTGTGAAAATTCTGTTTACTTTTTTTTTCTTCACAAACACACCATTTTATCACAAAACGAAAATATTTTTGACATTCATTTCATAGTTAACAAATATTGTTCAGGTTTGCTGGATTTTGTGCATTCAGCAATCTAATTTCAGACGTTGGACATACGTATGTAAAATGTTCTGCAAACGTTCTTTGGTACAGAGCATTTGTAGTCACGCAGGAGGATAAACTTTTTGCGGTGAAAATCGACTCACTTTTTAGTTATTGGCGTCTAAGGTGTATACCTATGCAAAATGGCTTATCGTGACTGTGACAATTTTACGGGGCGTGGAGGAAGCAAGAGTACGGTCCGGAGAGAATCACCGAGCATCGACGAGCATCTGTCAGCTCCTCAACATTCTGACTCTGTTCAAGTTCCACTCGAGCAGGGTTACAGAGGTTGAAGACATGTCCAACATCGACGTGCAGTACGCCTTAGTACACGGCGTCATCCGGGATTTTTAAAGGTGCCTTGCTCAAGGACACAACGCGGGTCGTCCCGGTGTGGGGTCGAACTTGGGACCTCTAGCATAGAAGTCCAACAGTCTACCCCCGAGAGCCCATTCCATACAAAGAAAAAATAATAGCAACAGCACCGCCAACATGATGGTAGCGGCGGCGCGGAGGGGGGGGGGGGGGGCAAAACATGAATCTATTTTTAATTTATTTTGGTAGTGGGCCGATCCCGGAGGTACTGCAATACCGGGCCAACCCGTGGCGAGGTTAGAGCAAGCTCTGTGGCACTCACCTGGTGTCAAAAATCAGTTTAATATCGATGCTCCCCGATGGGGAACGTATCAGATATTAAGCTGATAAGAACAGATACTACACTTTGATCTTAGCCAAAAGGCCGAGAAGCGATGTCGATTTTTCTCTGGCCCTTCCATCTGTTCAGAATGAAATTATCTTCTGCCACGGTGAGAAGATATCATAGAAAGGCAGTCGAGTGGTTAAATGGGAAATGAGTGGACCCCCGTTCCACCATGCTGCCTATGCTGGTTCGCGTGCAAGCTTAAAATGATTTTTTCGGATTTCCTCAATAACTGAAAATCCCTGACATGTGTCGATGATTCCCACAGACAGCGCGGACAGCACGCTTTTTGGCCCAAACTCACAAATCTCAAACTTATCAAAACGTTCACTCAACGTAGTTAGGACGTTTAACCTACGAAAAATCATGCGGTCACTATTGGCCATTTACCCGCTTTGATTGTTCGCACCTGGAATATGCACTCCCAGTTTGGAATAAACTTCAGGCGTTTGCGTAAAGTAAGAAAAATGCTTTCGATCTGTTTGAAGTGAAAAGGAATAAATTACACAATTTCATTCGCGATCGTAAAATTAATGGTTCCATTCGACAAATTGCAAATTTAAAAAAATAAATCTTTCCAGATTGTTGGCCCATTTTATAAAATTATGTTATGAACGCCCAGACCTGTGTTTACTTGATATAAGATGCTTAATTTTCACCATTCTAATGTCTACGGCCATATCACGTTGAAAACACCGGTTCTCGTCCGATCACCGAAGTTAAGCAACGTCGAGCCCGGTTAGTACTTGGATGGGTGACCGCCTGGGAATACCGGGTGCTGTAGACATTTTACTCAAATTCAAATAGGCCTAGCGAACATGTTAAATCTCTATTTATCCCCTCCCCATTTTGACTAAGGGAAACCAGTTTTTGATAAAGTGCAGATAAAATATTATAAAAAACAATTTCTTATGTTAATAGCCTTGTTTTCAGTTTTCTTCTCTCTGTTTTGTTTTGTTTTTATGAAGGGGTGAGCGCGAACGCAGGCCCCCATACGCACAAATTGTGCACTCGAGTCGCCCACATTTGGGGCGATCGCTGGAGTCAGCCCAACCGAAGTGCAATGGAAGAGCCTCATCCAGGAGGCACGCCCATAGTTGATCAGCGTGAACCTCCGAGCCAGGTAAGTATGCTTTTCGCTGGTCACGCGACCTGCCTAGCTAGTAAACATTGCGACACCGACGGGGTGTTTTACCTTGATGTTAGTTGTTTTCATTCTCCGTTTTGGACACTTTTTTTTTTAAAAACCTGTCTTTATCATTGTGAAAATTCTGTTTACTTTTTTTTTCTTCACAAACACACCATTTTATCACAAAACGAAAATATTTTTGACATTCATTTCATAGTTAACAAATATTGTTCAGGTTTGCTGGATTTTGTGCATTCAGCAATCTAATTTCAGACGTTGGACATACGTATGTAAAATGTTCTGCAAACGTTCTTTGGTACAGAGCATTTGTAGTCACGCAGGAGGATAAACTTTTTGCGGTGAAAATCGACTCACTTTTTAGTTATTGGCGTCTAAGGTGTATACCTATGCAAAATGGCTTATCGTGACTGTGACAATTTTACGGGGCGTGGAGGAAGCAAGAGTACGGTCCGGAGAGAATCACCGAGCATCGACGAGCATCTGTCAGCTCCTCAACATTCTGACTCTGTTCAAGTTCCACTCGAGCAGGGTTACAGAGGTTGAAGACATGTCCAACATCGACGTGCAGTACGCCTTAGTACACGGCGTCATCCGGGATTTTTAAAGGTGCCTTGCTCAAGGACACAACGCGGGTCGTCCCGGTGTGGGGTCGAACTTGGGACCTCTAGCATAGAAGTCCAACAGTCTACCCCCGAGAGCCCATTCCATACAAAGAAAAAATAATAGCAACAGCACCGCCAACATGATGGTAGCGGCGGCGCGGAGGGGGGGGGGGGGGGCAAAACATGAATCTATTTTTAATTTATTTTGGTAGTGGGCCGATCCCGGAGGTACTGCAATACCGGGCCAACCCGTGGCGAGGTTAGAGCAAGCTCTGTGGCACTCACCTGGTGTCAAAAATCAGTTTAATATCGATGCTCCCCGATGGGGAACGTATCAGATATTAAGCTGATAAGAACAGATACTACACTTTGATCTTAGCCAAAAGGCCGAGAAGCGATGTCGATTTTTCTCTGGCCCTTCCATCTGTTCAGAATGAAATTATCTTCTGCCACGGTGAGAAGATATCATAGAAAGGCAGTCGAGTGGTTAAATGGGAAATGAGTGGACCCCCGTTCCACCATGCTGCCTATGCTGGTTCGCGTGCAAGCTTAAAATGATTTTTTCGGATTTCCTCAATAACTGAAAATCCCTGACATGTGTCGATGATTCCCACAGACAGCGCGGACAGCACGCTTTTTGGCCCAAACTCACAAATCTCAAACTTATCAAAACGTTCACTCAACGTAGTTAGGACGTTTAACCTACGAAAAATCATGCGGTCACTATTGGCCATTTACCCGCTTTGATTGTTCGCACCTGGAATATGCACTCCCAGTTTGGAATAAACTTCAGGCGTTTGCGTAAAGTAAGAAAAATGCTTTCGATCTGTTTGAAGTGAAAAGGAATAAATTACACAATTTCATTCGCGATCGTAAAATTAATGGTTCCATTCGACAAATTGCAAATTTAAAAAAATAAATCTTTCCAGATTGTTGGCCCATTTTATAAAATTATGTTATGAACGCCCAGACCTGTGTTTACTTGATATAAGATGCTTAATTTTCACCATTCTAATGTCTACGGCCATATCACGTTGAAAACACCGGTTCTCGTCCGATCACCGAAGTTAAGCAACGTCGAGCCCGGTTAGTACTTGGATGGGTGACCGCCTGGGAATACCGGGTGCTGTAGACATTTTACTCAAATTCAAATAGGCCTAGCGAACATGTTAAATCTCTATTTATCCCCTCCCCATTTTGACTAAGGGAAACCAGTTTTTGATAAAGTGCAGATAAAATATTATAAAAAACAATTTCTTATGTTAATAGCCTTGTTTTCAGTTTTCTTCTCTCTGTTTTGTTTTGTTTTTATGAAGGGGTGAGCGCGAACGCAGACCCCCATACGCACAAATTGTGCACTCGAGTCGCCCACATTTGGGGCGATCGCTGGAGTCAGCCCAACCGAAGTGCAATGGAAGAGCCTCATCCAGGAGGCACGCCCATAGTTGATCAGCGTGAACCTCCGAGCCAGGTAAGTATGCTTTTCGCTGGTCACGCGACCTGCCTAGCTAGTAAACATTGCGACACCGACGGGGTGTTTTACCTTGATGTTAGTTGTTTTCATTCTCCGTTTTGGACACTTTTTTTTTTAAAAACCTGTCTTTATCATTGTGAAAATTCTGTTTACTTTTTTTTTCTTCACAAACACACCATTTTATCACAAAACGAAAATATTTTTGACATTCATTTCATAGTTAACAAATATTGTTCAGGTTTGCTGGATTTTGTGCATTCAGCAATCTAATTTCAGACGTTGGACATACGTATGTAAAATGTTCTGCAAACGTTCTTTGGTACAGAGCATTTGTAGTCACGCAGGAGGATAAACTTTTTGCGGTGAAAATCGACTCACTTTTTAGTTATTGGCGTCTAAGGTGTATACCTATGCAAAATGGCTTATCGTGACTGTGACAATTTTACGGGGCGTGGAGGAAGCAAGAGTACGGTCCGGAGAGAATCACCGAGCATCGACGAGCATCTGTCAGCTCCTCAACATTCTGACTCTGTTCAAGTTCCACTCGAGCAGGGTTACAGAGGTTGAAGACATGTCCAACATCGACGTGCAGTACGCCTTAGTACACGGCGTCATCCGGGATTTTTAAAGGTGCCTTGCTCAAGGACACAACGCGGGTCGTCCCGGTGTGGGGTCGAACTTGGGACCTCTAGCATAGAAGTCCAACAGTCTACCCCCGAGAGCCCATTCCATACAAAGAAAAAATAATAGCAACAGCACCGCCAACATGATGGTAGCGGCGGCGCGGAGGGGGGGGGGGGGGGGCAAAACATGAATCTATTTTTAATTTATTTTGGTAGTGGGCCGATCCCGGAGGTACTGCAATACCGGGCCAACCCGTGGCGAGGTTAGAGCAAGCTCTGTGGCACTCACCTGGTGTCAAAAATCAGTTTAATATCGATGCTCCCCGATGGGGAACGTATCAGATATTAAGCTGATAAGAACAGATACTACACTTTGATCTTAGCCAAAAGGCCGAGAAGCGATGTCGATTTTTCTCTGGCCCTTCCATCTGTTCAGAATGAAATTATCTTCTGCCACGGTGAGAAGATATCATAGAAAGGCAGTCGAGTGGTTAAATGGGAAATGAGTGGACCCCCGTTCCACCATGCTGCCTATGCTGGTTCGCGTGCAAGCTTAAAATGATTTTTTCGGATTTCCTCAATAACTGAAAATCCCTGACATGTGTCGATGATTCCCACAGACAGCGCGGACAGCACGCTTTTTGGCCCAAACTCACAAATCTCAAACTTATCAAAACGTTCACTCAACGTAGTTAGGACGTTTAACCTACGAAAAATCATGCGGTCACTATTGGCCATTTACCCGCTTTGATTGTTCGCACCTGGAATATGCACTCCCAGTTTGGAATAAACTTCAGGCGTTTGCGTAAAGTAAGAAAAATGCTTTCGATCTGTTTGAAGTGAAAAGGAATAAATTACACAATTTCATTCGCGATCGTAAAATTAATGGTTCCATTCGACAAATTGCAAATTTAAAAAAATAAATCTTTCCAGATTGTTGGCCCATTTTATAAAATTATGTTATGAACGCCCAGACCTGTGTTTACTTGATATAAGATGCTTAATTTTCACCATTCTAATGTCTACGGCCATATCACGTTGAAAACACCGGTTCTCGTCCGATCACCGAAGTTAAGCAACGTCGAGCCCGGTTAGTACTTGGATGGGTGACCGCCTGGGAATACCGGGTGCTGTAGACATTTTACTCAAATTCAAATAGGCCTAGCGAACATGTTAAATCTCTATTTATCCCCTCCCCATTTTGACTAAGGGAAACCAGTTTTTGATAAAGTGCAGATAAAATATTATAAAAAACAATTTCTTATGTTAATAGCCTTGTTTTCAGTTTTCTTCTCTCTGTTTTGTTTTGTTTTTATGAAGGGGTGAGCGCGAACGCAGACCCCCATACGCACAAATTGTGCACTCGAGTCGCCCACATTTGGGGCGATCGCTGGAGTCAGCCCAACCGAAGTGCAATGGAAGAGCCTCATCCAGGAGGCACGCCCATAGTTGATCAGCGTGAACCTCCGAGCCAGGTAAGTATGCTTTTCGCTGGTCACGCGACCTGCCTAGCTAGTAAACATTGCGACACCGACGGGGTGTTTTACCTTGATGTTAGTTGTTTTCATTCTCCGTTTTGGACACTTTTTTTTTTAAAAACCTGTCTTTATCATTGTGAAAATTCTGTTTACTTTTTTTTTCTTCACAAACACACCATTTTATCACAAAACGAAAATATTTTTGACATTCATTTCATAGTTAACAAATATTGTTCAGGTTTGCTGGATTTTGTGCATTCAGCAATCTAATTTCAGACGTTGGACATACGTATGTAAAATGTTCTGCAAACGTTCTTTGGTACAGAGCATTTGTAGTCACGCAGGAGGATAAACTTTTTGCGGTGAAAATCGACTCACTTTTTAGTTATTGGCGTCTAAGGTGTATACCTATGCAAAATGGCTTATCGTGACTGTGACAATTTTACGGGGCGTGGAGGAAGCAAGAGTACGGTCCGGAGAGAATCACCGAGCATCGACGAGCATCTGTCAGCTCCTCAACATTCTGACTCTGTTCAAGTTCCACTCGAGCAGGGTTACAGAGGTTGAAGACATGTCCAACATCGACGTGCAGTACGCCTTAGTACACGGCGTCATCCGGGATTTTTAAAGGTGCCTTGCTCAAGGACACAACGCGGGTCGTCCCGGTGTGGGGTCGAACTTGGGACCTCTAGCATAGAAGTCCAACAGTCTACCCCCGAGAGCCCATTCCATACAAAGAAAAAATAATAGCAACAGCACCGCCAACATGATGGTAGCGGCGGCGCGGAGGGGGGGGGGGGCAAAACATGAATCTATTTTTAATTTATTTTGGTAGTGGGCCGATCCCGGAGGTACTGCAATACCGGGCCAACCCGTGGCGAGGTTAGAGCAAGCTCTGTGGCACTCACCTGGTGTCAAAAATCAGTTTAATATCGATGCTCCCCGATGGGGAACGTATCAGATATTAAGCTGATAAGAACAGATACTACACTTTGATCTTAGCCAAAAGGCCGAGAAGCGATGTCGATTTTTCTCTGGCCCTTCCATCTGTTCAGAATGAAATTATCTTCTGCCACGGTGAGAAGATATCATAGAAAGGCAGTCGAGTGGTTAAATGGGAAATGAGTGGACCCCCGTTCCACCATGCTGCCTATGCTGGTTCGCGTGCAAGCTTAAAATGATTTTTTCGGATTTCCTCAATAACTGAAAATCCCTGACATGTGTCGATGATTCCCACAGACAGCGCGGACAGCACGCTTTTTGGCCCAAACTCACAAATCTCAAACTTATCAAAACGTTCACTCAACGTAGTTAGGACGTTTAACCTACGAAAAATCATGCGGTCACTATTGGCCATTTACCCGCTTTGATTGTTCGCACCTGGAATATGCACTCCCAGTTTGGAATAAACTTCAGGCGTTTGCGTAAAGTAAGAAAAATGCTTTCGATCTGTTTGAAGTGAAAAGGAATAAATTACACAATTTCATTCGCGATCGTAAAATTAATGGTTCCATTCGACAAATTGCAAATTTAAAAAAATAAATCTTTCCAGATTGTTGGCCCATTTTATAAAATTATGTTATGAACGCCCAGACCTGTGTTTACTTGATATAAGATGCTTAATTTTCACCATTCTAATGAACGCCCAGACCTGTGTTTACTTGATATAAGATGCTTAATTTTCACCATTCTAATGTCTACGGCCATATCACGTTGAAAACACCGGTTCTCGTCCGATCACCGAAGTTAAGCAACGTCGAGCCCGGTTAGTACTTGGATGGGTGACCGCCTGGGAATACCGGGTGCTGTAGACATTTTACTCAAATTCAAATAGGCCTAGCGAACATGTTAAATCTCTATTTATCCCCTCCCCATTTTGACTAAGGGAAACCAGTTTTTGATAAAGTGCAGATAAAATATTATAAAAAACAATTTCTTATGTTAATAGCCTTGTTTTCAGTTTTCTTCTCTCTGTTTTGTTTTGTTTTTATGAAGGGGTGAGCGCGAACGCAGACCCCCATACGCACAAATTGTGCACTCGAGTCGCCCACATTTGGGGCGATCGCTGGAGTCAGCCCAACCGAAGTGCAATGGAAGAGCCTCATCCAGGAGGCACGCCCATAGTTGATCAGCGTGAACCTCCGAGCCAGGTAAGTATGCTTTTCGCTGGTCACGCGACCTGCCTAGCTAGTAAACATTGCGACACCGACGGGGTGTTTTACCTTGATGTTAGTTGTTTTCATTCTCCGTTTTGGACACTTTTTTTTTTAAAACCTGTCTTTATCATTGTGAAAATTCTGTTTACTTTTTTTTTCTTCACAAACACACCATTTTATCACAAAACGAAAATATTTTTGACATTCATTTCATAGTTAACAAATATTGTTCAGGTTTGCTGGATTTTGTGCATCCAGCAATCTAATTTCAGACGTTGGACATACGTATGTAAAATGTTCTGCAAACGTTCTTTGGTACAGAGCATTTGTAGTCACGCAGGAGGATAAACTTTTTGCGGTGAAAATCGACTCACTTTTTAGTTATTGGCGTCTAAGGTGTATACCTATGCAAAATGGCTTATCGTGACTGTGACAATTTTACAGGGCGTGGAGGAAGCAAGAGTACGGTCCGCAGAGAATCACCGAGCATCGACGAGCATCTGTCAGCTCCTCAACATTCTGACCCTGTTCAAGTTCCACTCGAGCAGGGTTACAGAGGTTGAAGACATGTCCAACATCGACGTGCAGTACGCCTTAGTACACGGCGTCATCCGGGATTTTTAAAGGTGCCTTGCTCAAGGACACAACGCGGGTCGTCCCGGTGTGGGGTCGAACTCGGGACCTCTAGCATAGAAGCCAAGAGCCCATTCCATACAAAGAAAAAATAATAGCAACAGCACCGCCAACATGATGGTAGCGGCGGCGCGGAGGGGGGGGGGGGGCAAAACATGAATCTATTTTTAATTTATTTTGGTAGTGGGCCGATCCCGGAGGTACTGCAATACCGGGCCAACCCGTGGCGAGGTTAGAGCAAGCTCTGTGGCACTCACCTGGTGTCAAAAATCAGTTTAATATCGATGCTCCCCGATGGGGAACGTATCAGATATTAAGCTGATAAGAACAGATACTACACTTTGATCTTAGCCAAAAGGCCGAGAAGCGATGTCGATTTTTCTCTGGCCCTTCCATCTGTTCAGAATGAAATTATCTTCTCCCACGGTGAGAAGATATCATAGAAAGGCAGTCGAGTGGTTAAATGGGAAATGAGTGGACCCCCTTTCCACCATGCTGCCTATGCTGGTTCGCGTGCAAGCTTAAAATGATTTTTTCGGATTTCCTCAATAACTGAAAATCCCTGACATGTGTCGATGATTCCCACAGACAGCGCGGACAGCACGCTTTTTTGGCCCAAACTCACAAATCTCAAACTTATCAAAACGTTCACTCAACGTAGTTAGGACGTTTAACCTACGAAAAATCATGCGGTCACTATTGGCCATTTACCTGCTTTGATTGTTCGCACCTGGAATATGCACTCCCAGTTTGGAATAAACTTCAGGCGTTTGCGTAAAGTAAGAAAAATGCTTTCGATCTGTTTGAAGTGAAAAGGAATAAATTACACAATTTCATTCGCGATCGTAAAATTAATGGTTCCATTCGACAAATTGCAAATTTAAAAAAATAAATCTTTCCAGATTGTTGGCCCATTTTATAAAATTCTGTTATGAACGCCCAGACCTGTGTTTACTTGATATAAGATGCTTAATTTTCACCATTCTAATGTCTACGGCCATATCACGTTGAAAACACCGGTTCTCGTCCGATCACCGAAGTTAAGCAACGTCGAGCCCGGTTAGTACTTGGATGGGTGACCGCCTGGGAATACCGGGTGCTGTAGACATTTTACTCAAATTCAAATAGGCCTAGCGAACATGTTAAATCTCTATTTATCCCCTCCCCATTTTGACTAAGGGAAACCAGTTTTTGATAAAGTGCAGATAAAATATTATAAAAAACAATTTCTTATGTTAATAGCCTTGTTTTCAGTTTTCTTCTCTCTGTTTTGTTTTGTTTTTATGAAGGGGTGAGCGCGAACGCAGACCCCCATACGCACAAATTGTGCACTCGAGTCGCCCACATTTGGGGCGATCGCTGGAGTCAGCCCAACCGAAGTGCAATGGAAGAGCCTCATCCAGGAGGCACGCCCATAGTTGATCAGCGTGAACCTCCGAGCCAGGTAAGTATGCTTTTCGCTGGTCACGCGACCTGCCTAGCTAGTAAACATTGCGACACCGACGGGGTGTTTTACCTTGATGTTAGTTGTTTTCATTCTCCGTTTTGGACACTTTTTTTTTTAAAACCTGTCTTTATCATTGTGAAAATTCTGTTTACTTTTTTTTTCTTCACAAACACACCATTTTATCACAAAACGAAAATATTTTTGACATTCATTTCATAGTTAACAAATATTGTTCAGGTTTGCTGGATTTTGTGCATCCAGCAATCTAATTTCAGACGTTGGACATACGTATGTAAAATGTTCTGCAAACGTTCTTTGGTACAGAGCATTTGTAGTCACGCAGGAGGATAAACTTTTTGCGGTGAAAATCGACTCACTTTTTAGTTATTGGCGTCTAAGGTGTATACCTATGCAAAATGGCTTATCGTGACTGTGACAATTTTACAGGGCGTGGAGGAAGCAAGAGTACGGTCCGCAGAGAATCACCGAGCATCGACGAGCATCTGTCAGCTCCTCAACATTCTGACCCTGTTCAAGTTCCACTCGAGCAGGGTTACAGAGGTTGAAGACATGTCCAACATCGACGTGCAGTACGCCTTAGTACACGGCGTCATCCGGGATTTTTAAAGGTGCCTTGCTCAAGGACACAACGCGGGTCGTCCCGGTGTGGGGTCGAACTCGGGACCTCTAGCATAGAAGCCAAGAGCCCATTCCATACAAAGAAAAAATAATAGCAACAGCACCGCCAACATGATGGTAGCGGCGGCGCGGAGGGGGGGGGGGGGGGGGGCAAAACATGAATCTATTTTTAATTTATTTTGGTAGTGGGCCGATCCCGGAGGTACTGCAATACCGGGCCAACCCGTGGCGAGGTTAGAGCAAGCTCTGTGGCACTCACCTGGTGTCAAAAATCAGTTTAATATCGATGCTCCCCGATGGGGAACGTATCAGATATTAAGCTGATAAGAACAGATACTACACTTTGATCTTAGCCAAAAGGCCGAGAAGCGATGTCGATTTTTCTCTGGCCCTTCCATCTGTTCAGAATGAAATTATCTTCTCCCACGGTGAGAAGATATCATAGAAAGGCAGTCGAGTGGTTAAATGGGAAATGAGTGGACCCCCTTTCCACCATGCTGCCTATGCTGGTTCGCGTGCAAGCTTAAAATGATTTTTTCGGATTTCCTCAATAACTGAAAATCCCTGACATGTGTCGATGATTCCCACAGACAGCGCGGACAGCACGCTTTTTTGGCCCAAACTCACAAATCTCAAACTTATCAAAACGTTCACTCAACGTAGTTAGGACGTTTAACCTACGAAAAATCATGCGGTCACTATTGGCCATTTACCTGCTTTGATTGTTCGCACCTGGAATATGCACTCCCAGTTTGGAATAAACTTCAGGCGTTTGCGTAAAGTAAGAAAAATGCTTTCGATCTGTTTGAAGTGAAAAGGAATAAATTACACAATTTCATTCGCGATCGTAAAATTAATGGTTCCATTCGACAAATTGCAAATTTAAAAAAATAAATCTTTCCAGATTGTTGGCCCATTTTATAAAATTCTGTTATGAACGCCCAGACCTGTGTTTACTTGATATAAGATGCTTAATTTTCACCATTCTAATGTCTACGGCCATATCACGTTGAAAACACCGGTTCTCGTCCGATCACCGAAGTTAAGCAACGTCGAGCCCGGTTAGTACTTGGATGGGTGACCGCCTGGGAATACCGGGTGCTGTAGACATTTTACTCAAATTCAAATAGGCCTAGCGAACATGTTAAATCTCTATTTATCCCCTCCCCATTTTGACTAAGGGAAACCAGTTTTTGATAAAGTGCAGATAAAATATTATAAAAAACAATTTCTTATGTTAATAGCCTTGTTTTCAGTTTTCTTCTCTCTGTTTTGTTTTGTTTTTATGAAGGGGTGAGCGCGAACGCAGACCCCCATACGCACAAATTGTGCACTCGAGTCGCCCACATTTGGGGCGATCGCTGGAGTCAGCCCAACCGAAGTGCAATGGAAGAGCCTCATCCAGGAGGCACGCCCATAGTTGATCAGCGTGAACCTCCGAGCCAGGTAAGTATGCTTTTCGCTGGTCACGCGACCTGCCTAGCTAGTAAACATTGCGACACCGACGGGGTGTTTTACCTTGATGTTAGTTGTTTTCATTCTCCGTTTTGGACACTTTTTTTTTTAAAACCTGTCTTTATCATTGTGAAAATTCTGTTTACTTTTTTTTTCTTCACAAACACACCATTTTATCACAAAACGAAAATATTTTTGACATTCATTTCATAGTTAACAAATATTGTTCAGGTTTGCTGGATTTTGTGCATCCAGCAATCTAATTTCAGACGTTGGACATACGTATGTAAAATGTTCTGCAAACGTTCTTTGGTACAGAGCATTTGTAGTCACGCAGGAGGATAAACTTTTTGCGGTGAAAATCGACTCACTTTTTAGTTATTGGCGTCTAAGGTGTATACCTATGCAAAATGGCTTATCGTGACTGTGACAATTTTACAGGGCGTGGAGGAAGCAAGAGTACGGTCCGCAGAGAATCACCGAGCATCGACGAGCATCTGTCAGCTCCTCAACATTCTGACCCTGTTCAAGTTCCACTCGAGCAGGGTTACAGAGGTTGAAGACATGTCCAACATCGACGTGCAGTACGCCTTAGTACACGGCGTCATCCGGGATTTTTAAAGGTGCCTTGCTCAAGGACACAACGCGGGTCGTCCCGGTGTGGGGTCGAACTCGGGACCTCTAGCATAGAAGCCAAGAGCCCATTCCATACAAAGAAAAAATAATAGCAACAGCACCGCCAACATGATGGTAGCGGCGGCGCGGAGGGGGGGGGGGGGGGGCAAAACATGAATCTATTTTTAATTTATTTTGGTAGTGGGCCGATCCCGGAGGTACTGCAATACCGGGCCAACCCGTGGCGAGGTTAGAGCAAGCTCTGTGGCACTCACCTGGTGTCAAAAATCAGTTTAATATCGATGCTCCCCGATGGGGAACGTATCAGATATTAAGCTGATAAGAACAGATACTACACTTTGATCTTAGCCAAAAGGCCGAGAAGCGATGTCGATTTTTCTCTGGCCCTTCCATCTGTTCAGAATGAAATTATCTTCTCCCACGGTGAGAAGATATCATAGAAAGGCAGTCGAGTGGTTAAATGGGAAATGAGTGGACCCCCTTTCCACCATGCTGCCTATGCTGGTTCGCGTGCAAGCTTAAAATGATTTTTTCGGATTTCCTCAATAACTGAAAATCCCTGACATGTGTCGATGATTCCCACAGACAGCGCGGACAGCACGCTTTTTTGGCCCAAACTCACAAATCTCAAACTTATCAAAACGTTCACTCAACGTAGTTAGGACGTTTAACCTACGAAAAATCATGCGGTCACTATTGGCCATTTACCTGCTTTGATTGTTCGCACCTGGAATATGCACTCCCAGTTTGGAATAAACTTCAGGCGTTTGCGTAAAGTAAGAAAAATGCTTTCGATCTGTTTGAAGTGAAAAGGAATAAATTACACAATTTCATTCGCGATCGTAAAATTAATGGTTCCATTCGACAAATTGCAAATTTAAAAAAATAAATCTTTCCAGATTGTTGGCCCATTTTATAAAATTCTGTTATGAACGCCCAGACCTGTGTTTACTTGATATAAGATGCTTAATTTTCACCATTCTAATGTCTACGGCCATATCACGTTGAAAACACCGGTTCTCGTCCGATCACCGAAGTTAAGCAACGTCGAGCCCGGTTAGTACTTGGATGGGTGACCGCCTGGGAATACCGGGTGCTGTAGACATTTTACTCAAATTCAAATAGGCCTAGCGAACATGTTAAATCTCTATTTATCCCCTCCCCATTTTGACTAAGGGAAACCAGTTTTTGATAAAGTGCAGATAAAATATTATAAAAAACAATTTCTTATGTTAATAGCCTTGTTTTCAGTTTTCTTCTCTCTGTTTTGTTTTGTTTTTATGAAGGGGTGAGCGCGAACGCAGACCCCCATACGCACAAATTGTGCACTCGAGTCGCCCACATTTGGGGCGATCGCTGGAGTCAGCCCAACCGAAGTGCAATGGAAGAGCCTCATCCAGGAGGCACGCCCATAGTTGATCAGCGTGAACCTCCGAGCCAGGTAAGTATGCTTTTCGCTGGTCACGCGACCTGCCTAGCTAGTAAACATTGCGACACCGACGGGGTGTTTTACCTTGATGTTAGTTGTTTTCATTCTCCGTTTTGGACACTTTTTTTTTTAAAACCTGTCTTTATCATTGTGAAAATTCTGTTTACTTTTTTTTTCTTCACAAACACACCATTTTATCACAAAACGAAAATATTTTTGACATTCATTTCATAGTTAACAAATATTGTTCAGGTTTGCTGGATTTTGTGCATCCAGCAATCTAATTTCAGACGTTGGACATACGTATGTAAAATGTTCTGCAAACGTTCTTTGGTACAGAGCATTTGTAGTCACGCAGGAGGATAAACTTTTTGCGGTGAAAATCGACTCACTTTTTAGTTATTGGCGTCTAAGGTGTATACCTATGCAAAATGGCTTATCGTGACTGTGACAATTTTACAGGGCGTGGAGGAAGCAAGAGTACGGTCCGCAGAGAATCACCGAGCATCGACGAGCATCTGTCAGCTCCTCAACATTCTGACCCTGTTCAAGTTCCACTCGAGCAGGGTTACAGAGGTTGAAGACATGTCCAACATCGACGTGCAGTACGCCTTAGTACACGGCGTCATCCGGGATTTTTAAAGGTGCCTTGCTCAAGGACACAACGCGGGTCGTCCCGGTGTGGGGTCGAACTCGGGACCTCTAGCATAGAAGCCAAGAGCCCATTCCATACAAAGAAAAAATAATAGCAACAGCACCGCCAACATGATGGTAGCGGCGGCGCGGAGGGGGGGGGGGGGCAAAACATGAATCTATTTTTAATTTATTTTGGTAGTGGGCCGATCCCGGAGGTACTGCAATACCGGGCCAACCCGTGGCGAGGTTAGAGCAAGCTCTGTGGCACTCACCTGGTGTCAAAAATCAGTTTAATATCGATGCTCCCCGATGGGGAACGTATCAGATATTAAGCTGATAAGAACAGATTTTTTTTTTTTTTCTTTAAAAATTGTTTATTCAGATATATACTCCCCTATATACATTAAAAAACCTTAGAACCAATGTCCCTAAGGCAGTATATCACATTTAAGGGGACACACTATCAAAAACTTGGCCAAAAATAAACAAATAAAAATACTGCCAGATTCACATAAAGATAGACTACATAAGCAGGTTCTAAGGGGTTAACGACTATACAACCGTTATGTAAAAGATTCACAACCGTTATGGAAATAATTAACAACTTTTATGGAAATGATTAACAACCTTTATGGAAATAATTAACAACCTGTATAGTAAATAAAAGAATAATGGAAAGACAGTTAGGGATTCTGAAAGAAATTATCGACTTCACAATATAAGGGATGTAATCAGTAAATGGATAAACCATGTTAGAATAGAAAAATACGCTGATCTCCCTTGATGCACCAATACAACAAGGGAGATAACGATGAGACTCCCTCACTCCCTGAAGAATTCAGGTTGCCAGTGAAGGAATATCAAAAATACGAAACACTGTACAGTCTAAATACCATGATAGGTGAGACAAGCACCCAGAGACCAATACAGTCTAATAATAGCAGCATTCCCGAGTGTCACATGGCCCCATCCGCAATGTCAAAGACTCTACCGACGGCGCCAAGCCACAGTCTAGGAACAACAAACATGTTCGTGAAAAGGTATGGCATGTGTTATAAACAAACACAGCAAAAGCTGTAATAATACAGTCAAGATGTAAGGCCAGATTAGTCACCAAACAAGAAACAGCTAAGAGAGGAACAATAGATCAAAAATTAAACACCACTTTTTCACCCTGAATGTGACAAATATCTTTGTTTTGAAGCCAAATTTTGTGAAAAACGGGATATGGTAAACGTTTATGATCACAGATTACCCTGAATCGAATTTTGTTTAAAAAGGCCATAATGATGGAATCACTTGTGACAACGCGGTGATCAAACTTTGCCTCATTTCGTTTTCCCCAAATGGTTTGAATGGCTTCAGTAATGAGAAGAAGAATAACTGATTTCTGAGAGGACTCAACGTTGTCATCCAACTGTAAATAACGTATGAGATTGGGAGATCTCACGACGTTACCAAAGGAGATATTCCTTATCCAAATAAAAACAATCTGCCATAACATGTCAACACACTCACAAAGGGTAAACAAGTGCTGTGCCGTTTCAACCTGAGATTTACACAGACAGCACCTGTTGCTCCTTTGTAAGTGATATTTGACCAGAAAATAATTGACTGGCAAAATGTCATGAATAAACCGCCAAGCAGTGGCACGACACACAGGATCAAGAAATCCACAGTGTAGCATTTTCCAGGTATGTTCAAAATTGATGAGGGGGTGACCACGTATGACACGTGGTTCAACCGTAAATTCAGGCAACAACAAAGAATAACAAAACTTCGTTGTACAGACCTGAAGCGGAAGAGGAGAATCGAGTTGTTCAAATTTGCGTAAAGCCTTCATACAGCATTTATAATAAGCCGAAGAACACTCGATATCATGTGGAACGTCATTCCTGGCTAATGACGCCTTATAACTCCTCATAGAAATACCAATCCAGTAAGTGGCAAAGTATTTCCACGCAATCTCCTCATCATTTACTAAAACTCGTAGATGCTTTAACATGAAGGCATTAAGTTTACCCTCAATGTTTATAATTCCCGCACCTCCGAGCGATTTGGGCAGATAACAAGAGCCCCGAGCGAGTGGCTCATTCTTACCCGCCCAAAAGAACTTGAACACAGCCCTTTGAAACAACTTCAAATAATGGTTGCCCAAAGGTACAATACTAGTATAATACCAAAGTTTGCTACAAGCACATACATTGGATATTATACTACGACCAAAATGCGATAAATTACGCTCACTGTACATGTTCAGGGTAGTCTGGAATTTTCTGAACAAACCAGCGAAATGGTCATCCTCTGTAAGATCATATCCAAATTGGATGCCAACAATCTTGAGTTTCCTAACGAATTCAAGATTGACTGGCTTATCAGATCTGTTTTTCCATTTGCCCAAAAACAGACCACGTGATTTATTCATGTTCAGTTTGGCGCCAGATGCTAAGCCAAACCTCTCCATGATAGAAAGGACCTCTCGCATGGAACGATCGGACGTTGCCACCGAGGTTGTATCATCAGCATAACATGACAGTTTAACTGATTCTGTAGCACCAGGAGGGGTTAAACCTTCAATTAAGGGGGATTCCCGCACTGCTATAGCAAATGGTTCTAAACATAAGACATAGAGCAGCGGAGAGAGGGAACAGCCTTGACGCACGCTACGTGTGACTGGAAATGGATCAGAAATATACTGATTAACAATAACACTACTATTAATATCAGTATAGCATAAACGGATCCAACGTAAAAAATTCGGCCCGAAACCGTATGCTTCTAAAGCCTTGAACAAGTACCGATGACTGACTCGATCAAAGGCTTTAGCCTGATCCAACGAAATAAAGGCGCAGGGGAGATTTTTCTGATTAACGTAATCAACAATATTACGTAACAGATGAGCATTGTCTAGGATTGACCGGCCAGGGACCCCGCATGTTTGATCCCTGTGCACTAATGAGGCAATCACTAGACGTAACCGATTAGTGAAAATCTTCGATAAGATTTTATAATCGACATTCAACAAACTGATGGGTCGATAATTGCCCAAACATTCAGGATGTTGAGGATCCTTAAGGATCAAGGTTACAAGCGAGTTCCTCTGTGACGACGAGAGGTTCCCAGCGTCGAAACACGCATTATAGACTTGTAACAGTACAGGTGATAAAATATCAATGAAAGATGAGTAAAACTCCTTGGTAAGACCGTCCGAACCAGGAGATTTACTATTTTTCATTTCCTTCAGAGCTTTGGATATTTCATCACTTGTAATGGGGTCTTCACAGATGTCACGGTCGTCCGTGGACAGCTGAGGCACCCTCGTCAGAAATTCGTCACAGACAGCATCATCTATAGCTTCTGCTGTGAAGAGGTCTGAATAAAAAGTACGAAATGAATTGAGGATATCGGAGGAGTCCGTAAACGATTGATCGTCACAGTCGATACGATCAATCTGCTTACGGACCGCTCTCTGTTTCTCAACTTTCAAGAAAAATTTCGATGGCTTTTCCTGATTCTCTAAAAGTCGGATTTTAGAACGAACGAAAGCGCCTTTACTGCTTTGCAGGTAAAGTTCGTTTATATTCTTACGCAGTTCTACAATCCGATCAGTATACATACCTGGTTGTAACTTTTCAGCATTATTGAGTTGAAAGTACTCCTGCTCCAAGTTACGTAAAATGCTCCTATTCGTATTGGCCTGCCGTTTGCAATAGCCAATTATGAAATTTTTGAAACATGTTTTCAAGTCATCCCATCCGGATGGGGTAAGATGAGTTAACTGGGCCGTCAGGGTCGAGATATATGTTCTGAACTGGAACTGAAAATCTTCATTCGCGAAAATAGAAGAGTTACACTTCCAATATCCAGGTCCAATAGCTCGACACTTGATGTTATCAATAGTAAAATAAATAATATCATGGTCAGAAAAACCAGATACAGTCTGTCCACAAGACGAAATGGACGAGATCAGATCACGTGATACATAAAAACGATCCAGTCGGGTAGCAATGTTACCTCTCCTCCAGGTGGTACAAACTGAAGTGGGATGGAAATGTCGATAAACGTCAACTAAGGAAAAGTCGGAAATAATATGGGGCCACTGTTTGGAAAAATGAGATAACGTCGAGGTGCCACCAATTTTATCCAAGGACACATTTTTAATAAAATTAAAATCACCCCCCAAAATGATGGGTTGACTGTGGACAAAAAATTGGAGTAAATCATTAAAAAATTCCTTACGGGGCTTTTCGTCATTAGGGGCATATAAATTGATAAAACGGAGCCGATGGCCATTCACATCGGCATCCACCACAATGTAACGGCCGTCAAAATCATGGTGAAATTTTAGAAGTTTAAAATTTAATTTTTTCGAAAACAAAATACTGACTCCTCTGGACTTGACGGAGCCAAAGGAGTAAAAATGATGTGAATTAAAAGACTTCGATATTTTATTCGCCAAGGAAACATTTGTAAAAAATGTTTCCTGGAGAAACAAGACATCAAAATTTACAGTTACTGAGATATGTTTTAAAATAAAATGTTTATTTGGGTTACAGAACCCACCACAATTAATGGACGCGATACGGAGGGGAGCCATGGGAGGGTTGGAATCTCAACTGCTTGATATGGATGAGATGGCACGAAATAGAGGCTGGGCCTCGCAAACAAGGCGGGGGATCGGCGATAATTGAACTCTATAGCCCCACAGGCCTACAGGACTCAACCATCAACCAATCACCTCGTAAATACAACATTTATCACCTAAACCGTAGTGGAAACTTTGTAAAGGGAGAGTACCACGTATACCGTCTGGGAGGAAAGGGTAAAGATTGGTAGGATAGGTAAATACTGACACCTTAAAACCAAGGGTTTCTTAAAAGTGGGATAACTGCAACACGGGAGGAATATGAGCATAAGGGGGAAAACAAGGCACATGAAGGGAGATAACTACATGATGGTGTGGACGAAAGAACGAAATGTAAGCAAAGTGATGTTGTCATAGTGATTCTCTGAGAGAAACTCGAGGCGACTGGGCAATAAAACTATCCTATGGGACAAAATAGGATAGAGGACAGGTCAGGAAACAAGGATAGACACCACCAAACTATAGTGGGAGAAAGGAAAATAGGAATAATAAAATAATACTTACCTTAAATTGTACTGCTCAGCGTCAATCTTCGGGGAAAAACTTTTATTATAAAAGGGGAATGCAGGGAAGCAGTACAAATAACCCGTGTAAGGACAGGGAAACACAAACTTCAAATGTATTTCCACAATACAACGCCACAGGTAGCTCAATCCAAATAGCCTGAATAACAAAAAACGAGGAGGGTCAAAAATGAAAGTACAACAAATTATAAGAAACGGGGATATTCCGACAAATTCCACGCAAAGCTGACAAAACAGTGAAAAAACCGCCTTGTCAGTAGTAGAACTGACAAATATTTGATTGTTGAAAGGAAAACAGAACGTAGCCTAAGGGCGCCCCTTCACATGAGCAATCTGAGATCACAATGAGTGTGGGTGTGGGGGGGGGGGGGGGGAAGTAAAGCGACAAAATTAATAATATAGGACAGATGGTGCTAACAAATTCCACGTAATGCTGTCAAGACCGACAAAATCCGCCTTGGTAGAACTAGACGTGCAAATTAAGAAAGCAGACAAAAAAGGATGAAACAAGCTCGTAAGATATCAAGAACAAAGAGCTCGTACAACAAAGATAACAATCGTAATGTCTAAAATGTCCCCAAAATGTTGCTAATAGCAATGGCATAAAACAGGTTATTACTAAAATAGGAGGGGGGGGGGGGGGGCATAAAGCAAGGATGCCCATGATATAAGTAAGTAAATACTAACAATATCCCACCAAATTGACAAGGCAGAAAAAGGGTTGCCTTGGCAAAACGAATGAGCGAGTAAATTAAAAGAATGACACAAGCTTCCAAAGCGCAGAGGGCTGAGAGCCTGTAGAAGAAGCTATTTTTGCTCAGAAATTCAACGCAATTCTGTCAAGACCGAAAAAATCGGCCTTGGCAGAACTCGGCGTGAGAATGATTGAGACACCAAAATAAGGAAATTCGAGGCGATATAGCGGCAAGAGCCCAGCGGATAATACAAGAGCCAATGGGCACACATAATGCCTTCTGGGCAGGAAAGTTTTGCTTAAAAACACCCAGGAAGTGGGAAATCACCGCAGAAAATGGGTGAGAACAAAAGCAGGATCAAGTACCGGTAATGCAATACGACAGAGGGCAAGGCGGAGACTATTACCTTGTGTACGCGTGAAAAGGGGTAGGGGCAAGGCTAATGGCCTGGATCACGGAACGTAGGTCAGAAAGAAATTGGAAAAACAAATAGGGTCACACAACACCTCCAAGTCAATGTGTTGATCTTGAAAGAAAAAGGCGTGTAAAACTTCTCGATTACAAATCGTGAACAAGGATAAATAATTATATATTCGTAGGCCTATATGACGGATGGGAAAAACACAACAGAATTTCTCATGACTGACCGATATTAATTCAATGAAAGAATGTTACCAAGTGTAAACAGTCGTCTCACAATAACACACCACAATGAACAAATTGTCAAACACTGTGTATATGTGATGGCCAGAAAATAGGACAATGCAGCGACAAACGAATTGTCCGTGCACAAATTACCAAGTATTTACAGTCGTTTCACAATAACACACCACAATGAACAAATTGTCAAACACTGTGTATATGTGATGACCAGAAAATAGGACAATACAACGACAAAGAATTGTCCGTGCACAAAATTAAACAGCGGAACGAAGAATGTGAATCAATACTAGCTGTTGGTAAATTGAAGAAATTAAGAGGTACACAAAGGGAGAAAACGGTGATAAATTAGAAATTAATAACGCCAAAACGCCTAAGCAGGGTAGGGAGGTTCAGGAATAATTTAACCAGAGGCCAGAAAAGGCCACAGGAAGAAACTATGACTGAACCTCGTAAAATACGAGGAATTAACCCAATCCTGGCCACAAAGGGAGCGAAGGAAATGATGTATAAACAGACTATGTCTGTTACAAAACAGAAGAATTGAAGGGGTCTCGTGGTGTGAGAAAAGGTGAAAACGTATTATGATATTGAAAGGCAAGAAACGCCTAACACAGGTCGAGGAGGATCAGTAATAAGTCAGCCCTACAGGCAAAAAAGGCTGCAGGACGAAACAATCACCAAGCCTCCCAAAATACAACATGATTCCGACAACAGTGAATAAACATTTTTGAAATATCTATGAGAAATCGATCACCAAATCCAGCCATGGCTGCTCGGAAGCAGCCATGACTGGACACGATGAGAAATTCATTCTCTATTTAACAATAAAACAGAAAAACATTCTATCCAATCAATGATAGATACTTCTGAAAGAAGTCTAAGTAATTCCCCATCAAAACCAGCCATGGCTGCTCGAAAGCAGCCATGACGGGATGTGATGAAGAAAATTATAAGGTTTCAGAATGAATAAAACATACTTACGCCAACACCACACTGGTGTTAGCTGGAATAAAGTCCGTGGTCGTTCCGTGGTCGTCATCCGTGGAATCACAGTCCGCCTACACAGTCCAAAGAAAAATCCAGGTCGTTGTTATGAATCACAGGAGAGCCGCCAGAGTCCTAAAAACAGTCCAGGTCGTAAACAAGGAGGGTAGAAATAAATCCGTTGTGGAAATGATACTAAGTCCAAGTTTCTGTGGCTTGGGCGCCGATAGTGAAATCCTGTGGAAAGTTATTCAGATTGGCAGGGTAGTCCATGTCCTGATCCTCACTGTCAACCGAGTTAGGAGCAACGTCGTCCAGAGAACTAGAAGCGATCAGCTTACTTGACTTGATGTTCGGATCACTTAGAGCTAAATCATCACACTCTTTCCGCTTACGGTCTACAATACCAGAAGGCTGGTTGTTCAACTGTCCATGTATGGATTTCAAAAGATTAAAGGCAGTTTCCTTTTGGGATTCATCAAAGTCAGCATAACTCTGAGGAGAAGTGGTAATGTCCACAGGAACCTCCATATCTGAAGCCGAAGACGTTGACTGCTGAATATGTTCCGGTGTCTCAGGAATGACCATCTCAGGCGAAGGAGGAGCAGCTGCAACTGGTGAAGACTGACGGGTACTAGCCGGCTTCGACTGTTTCTGGCGCTCACTAATCAATGTTGTGAGTTTAGACTGATATGCATTAGAAGACTTGAGTACAGGAACCGCTGGTGTCTGTTTCATCACCGTGGCATAAGAACGATCAGACCGTGAAACTGGACCCCTACAGGAATTCCGCTTATGACCCACCTCGCCACACTTCAGACATATGGGCGACCGCCCTGGCATGGTTATCAGAAGGGAGTGGCCCATCACTCTGATACTGTGAGGAATTCTCTCAATGTCTTCTTTCGACAGCTGGAGAACCGCGTCACGAATTCCATTTTGTACTGACGTCCCACCAGGTGTGGTGTGCAACTGACGTTTGAAGGAAATAACCTTTCCAAAAATAGAGAGTTCGTCCTTGATCAAAAAGTCACTAACGTGGAAAGGCGCAAAATGAATGCGCAGGGAAACTTGTTGTTTCAGCCACAACGAAAAACAGAATGAAATACCATCCCTCTTCACTTCCTCTTGGTGTTCAAATGTGTTAGCCTGTTCCATAGTACGAAAAACCATAAACCACTCATTTGGCTTGTCGAGCTTATAAACCGCTTCCAACTGGCTCTCATCATCTACCAATGCAGCAAGCTGGTCAATATGGATTCTGCTGAGGTTGTCTCCCCTGACGAAAACTCGAACGGTACGTTCTAATATGGAGTGAACTGAGGGGGGCCCATTCCCCTCCATTTTGGGCGCAAATCACTCAACCGTAAAATGAGATGTAGAGTAACAAAGCCTCGGTCTTAGGCAAAAGGCCGAGAAGCGATGCCGATTTTTCTCTGATCTTTCCATGTATTCAGAATGAAATTATCTTCTGCCACGGTGAGAAGATATCATAGAAAGGCAGTCGAATGGTTAAATGGGAAATGAGTGGACCCCCTTTCCACCATGCTGCCTATGCTGGTTCGCGTGCAAGCTTAAAATGATTTTTCGGATTTCCTCAACAACTGAAAATCCCTGACATGTGTCGATGATTCCCACAGACAGCGCGGACAGCACGCTTTTTTGGCCCAAACTCACAAATCTCAAACTTATCAAAACGTTCACTCAACGTAGTTAGGACGTTTAATCTACGAAAAATCATGCGGTCAATATTGGCCATTTACCTGCTTTGATTGTTCGCACCTGGAATATGCACTCCCAGTTTGGAATAAATTTAAGGCGTTTGCGTAAAGTAAGAAAAATGCTTTCGATCTGTTTGAAGTGAAAAGGAATAAATTACACAATTTCATTTGCGATCGTAAAACGAATGCTTCCATTCGACAAAT
>CM062297.1:44247141-44317141 GCA_031216915.1 Pictodentalium vernedei | reverse complement strand
AATTTCAGACAACTCGGAGTCACCGATTTCGTATTAAATTTTAAAGAATTTCGAGTTAACCATACTGTTTCCTTATATAAGCCAATGATGAAAAGAAAAGATTGTTTTTTGAAATTATCTAACTTTAGAAAATCTGGAACCTCGCAAAATTGGATCATCTCCCTGGTTAGAGGAATACTCTTTCCAGCGAGACGCCCCAAAATTACGAGGATTTCAGTTCTTAACAAAGAATAAAGGGGACATTGAAACAACAGATGAGTAAGTGTTTCCACTTGGATGCAGGAAATACATTTTCTTGTAGCTGAGATGTGTCTACCATAGAGGAAGTCATTCGTTAACAGCCTGTCATGAGCTATTAACCACCCAATGCCCCTGGCAATGGGTGAAACAAAAGAATCAGCAAACCGACACCAGACTTTGTTGAAGTTTATACCGGGATACTGACCAATCACACGAGGCACTCCCCGGTTCTTGTTCAGTATCACGTTATAAAACAATTTTGTAAAAGAACCTTGCCAATTAAAATCTGGGTCAGCAACAAACTCTTTCACAAATTTCATGCTTTCCTTATAAAAAGGAGGAATATATTCCGAGTGTGGCACATTGTTGCCAGCAAAGGCGGGGTTAAACCTTCTCAGGCTCAACCCCACCCAGTACCTGGCAAAATGTACCCACTTAGCATTACGATTTAAAATCACATCTCTGATATGTTTCAGACGGAAACTAATTAATTTAGTAGAAATATCTACAACTGACAAACCACCCTCCTTAATATTATTGTACAATACTTTTCTCGCCAATATTTCGATTTTATTGCCCCAAACAAAGCGGATTAAGGACCTTTGAAAATTTTCCATGTAACGTTTTGGAATATCTAAAATTTGACCCACATACCATAATTTTGAACAGGCCATTACTTTTGAAATTAAACTTTTGCCAAAATAAGAAAGTTGCCTTGATTTATAAAAATTAAGTGTTTTAACAAATTTTGTATAAATTCCATGCCATATATCATCTGATGTAACATTCCTACCAAAAAGCACGCCTAAAATTTTTCCAGATCCATCTGGCCATGAAATTCCAAATTTATTATCCGCAGGTTTCCGAAAGTGCCCAAATACAAAAGCTTTTGTTTTCAATAAATTTAATTTCGCACCAGATGCTCTACCGAAATAATCCGACCACTCCAAAACCCTCCCCACGGATTCCTGATCCGTGCAGAAGGCAGTGGAGTCGTCAGCATATAACGATATCTTGGCAGTATCGGGAGTGCCAGGAATAGCCAAACCTTTGATACGTGGGTCCTCCCTAATTTTGATAGCCAATGGTTCCAAACAGAGAACATATAATAATGGCGAGAGGCTGCAGCCCTGCCTGACTGAACGCTCAACATTGAAAGATTCGGATATATGTCCATTTACCAACACAGAACTCACAATGTCTGTGTATAATAATTTCACCCAGGAGATAAAATTATCTCCAAAACCAAAAGCTCGAAGAGCTTGAAATAGGTACGAATGATCTACACGATCAAAGGCCTTCATCTGATCAAGGCAGAGGAAGGCCACAGATAAATGTTTCTGATTTACATAATCAATTATATTACGCATTAAATGAAGGTTATCAGCAATTGTTCTCCCAGGAACAGAACAGGTCTGATCCGGGTGAACAATATACTGTAACACTTCGCGCAATCTTAAGGACAATGCTTTTGTAAGGATTTTATAATCTACGTTAAGTAGGGATACGGGCCTCCAGAATTTCAAGTCCTCGGCATTATCCCTATCTTTACACAGTAGAGTAATAAATCCTAATCTCTGCGACTCTGACAGTTTACCAGAGATAAAACACTTATTGTATAATTCAACCAAAATCGGGCCGAAAATGGGGAAAAAAGTTAAATAAAATTCTTTAGGGAGGCCGTCAGAACCAGGGCTCCTGTTCGACTGCATCAAACGAAGCGCAGCTTCAATTTCATGCAGGCTAACAAGGCCCTCGCACGATTCGGCTTGATTTTCATTTAGTTTTGGAACATCCTGTAGGAAAACACTACAGACCCCCTCATCAACAGCTTCCTTGGAGTAAAGCTGCCGATAAAAAGATCTGCAGTGGTTAATAATTGTTTCGGTTGTATCAAAAACATTTTGATTATCTTTTAACAGTGTAATTAACTTTTCATCTGAATTTTTTGTTTCCTTATGGAAAAAGAATTTCGAGGGCTTTTCATTACATTCAATATTTTGAAGCCGAGACCGAATTATCGCCCCTTTAGCCAAATCATTGTGTAAATTTTTAAGTTGTGTTTTGACATTTTTGATTTCCTCGGAATAAAAACCAGGATCTAATCTTTCACACTGCTGAAGCGAATGATATTTCCTCTCACAGTAAGAGATTATCTTACGCTTCACTGAAGCTTTCTTCCTACAGTAAGTAATTATAAAATTTTTTATTTCAACTTTTGCACTGTCCCACCACTCGGGGGAGACAGTGGCATTGCCCTTGAATGTAGTAAAAAACCTGATGAAAGCTTGACGGAAATTAGCGTCATCAAGTAACGAGACATTAAATTTCCAGTAACTTTTACCCCGGCTGACTTTCTGTTCACGACTCATCACCATGGTAACAAAGTCATGATCAGACAGCCAGCAGGGGTTAATAGAATATTTTTCAATTGAATCAGCCAAAATTTTTGACACATAAAATCTGTCAAGCCTACAGGAAACACAATTACTTGACCACGTAGTGGCCAGACCTGAGGGGTTAAATTTATGTCTAAAAATTTCAATTAATTTGAAATTTTTACAAAGATTATTTATAATGTTTATACCTCCCATCCCTCTAGATGAATTCCCACCCCTTTTGTCAATGGCGGGGTCATGTATACAATTAAAATCACCTGCCATTATGAGGGGATTTTGACATAAGCAATAAATATCCAAATCACGAAAAAATTCGCATCGATCCTCCTCGTCCGTCGGGGCGTAAACGTTGAGAAGTCTATAGTTAGACCTCCCAACGCACACATCCAGGCAGACGATTCGGCCATCAATGTCATGTTGAAATTTTGAAATTTTATAATTTAAAAAATTTTTGGATAAGTAAATCCCCACCCCCTTGGCCCTGGGCTTACCAAAAGAACAGAAAAATTTCCCTCCCCATTCACTTTCGATTTCTTGTATAATTTTAAAGTTATCTATATGAGTTTCTTGAATAAACATAACATCAATGGACTTCAAGACAGAATGCGAAAAGAGCTGAGCCCTCTTCGCCCTGTCTCGAAATCCATTGATATTAATTGAAGTAACTTTTAAATTGGCCTGATTATCCATAATGGAGGTGATTAGAAAAAAACTGTAGCAAGCCCCAATATATAATTATGTGAACATTAAAAATCCGTAAAAAAATTCCGACCCAAAAATTTTGAAGCGTTACCCCTACCCCAATTTTCCTACAAGTAACTGGCCATGTGCTTTGGAACAAAAACAAAAACATAAATAATGTCACATGACCAGTTCGAATGACGAGGGGATTTCCCATCAAGTCAAGTATTGTTAAACCCAGTAGAGCATAATCCATTGTATAAAATACAATGAAAAATACTCGACTGGGCTGAACAACAAAGACTGATTGTAAGACCGAGAGAAAAATCAATATTTGTAACAATAGGGAGCACGATATGATCAAATTCTGGAAACGTTTACTGGGAAATGGCCATCGAAAATGTACACGTACAGTTTGGGTCGGAAAATGATATTTAATAACAACAGGATAATTAGCACACTTATTTGCTTTAAAACAATAAAATTTAGAATATTTAACAAAGGGAATTCTTAACAACGAAGGGAGATAATTTAAAAGCACAGAGAACAATAACAAATACTTTAAGGTGATAGCTAACAAAATAATTAAGGCCACAGCCAACGCACCTGGGATCGGCAGTCCGACTCGTAGAGTCGAACTGCCAAGCCCAGGAACGCAGGCTGCCCTATAATTGCAAGATAAAACAACAAAAATAAAAACACTATACATACGTTTTACAGAAAAATAAACTACTGGTGTTAACCCAGTAGAGAGAGAGTCCTTGGACGGTCCAGGTTCGTCATCAGTGAATTCAGTCCAGGTAAAAATCATAGTCCGTTAGAAAGTTCCGAGTCGTAAGGCAAACACAAGCATTAGAATCACACGTCCTCATCCACCTCGATCTCCTCTTCCGAAAGTGAACCAAACAGATCCTCAGTAAAAACGGATTTTGGACTGAGTCTCTCTAACCGCAGAGTTTCCTCCGCCCAGGTGGTAAAGACTTTCTGCAGATCCTTCTTCTTCTTCTTCTTTTTCTTCGTTTTACCGACCACAGTTTGGAAACCGTCGGAATCCTCCCCCTGCTCTGCTTCACTCTCTCTCTCCCTCTTAGATAAGGAGCTAGCTTCCATGGGTGTTTCCGGGATCACCGTCACTGGCTCTGGAACGGGCTCCGAGACGGGCTCTGAAACGGGCTCTGTGACTGTCGGAGAAACGGTCAATTTCTGGTCTGCTGCAGCTGGCACCACTGCCACAGGCTCGATTGGTGTAGAAGTCTTCCTGGTGAGTGCCGAAGAGTACGAAGGTTTCTGAAACGTGGTTTCCAGAGTCCCTGTGCAGTACTGCCTGGTATGCCCCACCTTTCGACACTTCAGGCACATAGGCGGCCTCCCAGGCATGGTAATCATGCCTGTCACGTCCATGATACGAATGGTGTACGGGATGTACTGAACGGCATGTAATGGCACCTCCAACAGAATTTCTCTAACACCATTAAAAATAGATATTCCACCAATGGTAGTCTGGGAGCGTCCGTACGATATCACCGAGCCGAAGGAGGAGAAAAAACTCTTGACGACCTCATCATCCATATGATGAGGCAACCAGTGAACTCGCAACTTAACATTTTGGCAGTTCCACCATGAGAACAGCAAACTCCTGCTGTTCAGAAACAGCTCCCTCCTGTTAACTAAGGCCTCACCGTCTTCTTTGTTCTTCAAAACAATAAACCACTCGAACGGTTTCTCCATCTTATAAAGAGCCGTAACTCTATCTGGAGGTACCACGTCGCGAATGACCTTCAACAAATCCTCCATGGAAACTCTTCCGGGGTTTCCCCCACTGATCCATATCTTCACAGTCTGGTCGATTATGCTTTTATCCATAACGATCACAAAGTCTTAGACTTAGCCAAAAGGCCGAGAAGCGATGCCGATTTTTCTCTGATCTTTCCATGTATTCAGAATGAAATTATCTTCTGCCACGGTGAGAAGATATCATAGAAAGGCAGTCGAATGGTTAAATGGGAAATGAGTGGACCCCCTTTCCACCATGCTGCCTATGCTGGTTCGCGTGCAAGCTTAAAATGATTTTTCGGATTTCCTCAACAACTGAAAATCCCTGACATGTGTCGATGATTCCCACAGACAGCGCGGACAGCACGCTTTTTTGGCCCAAACTCACAAATCTCAAACTTATCAAAACGTTCACTCAACGTAGTTAGGACGTTTAATCTACGAAAAATCATGCGGTCAATATTGGCCATTTACCTGCTTTGATTGTTCGCACCTGGAATATGCACTCCCAGTTTGGAATAAATTTAAGGCGTTTGCGTAAAGTAAGAAAAATGCTTTCGATCTGTTTGAAGTGAAAAGGAATAAATTACACAATTTCATTTGCGATCGTAAAACGAATGCTTCCATTCGACAAATTGCAAATTTAAAAAATAAATCTTTCCAGATTGTTGGCCCATTTTATAAAATTCTGTTATGAACGCCCAGACCTGTGTTTACTTGATATAAGATGCCTAATTTTCACCATTCTAATGTCTACGGCCATATCACGTTGAAAACACCGGTTCTCGTCCGATCACCGAAGTTAAGCAACGTCGAGCCCGGTTAGTACTTGGATGGGTGACCGCCTGGGAATACCGGGTGCTGTAGACATTTTACTCAAATTCAAATAGGCCTAGCGAACATGTTAAATCTCTATTTATCCCCTCCCCATTTTGACTAAAGGGAAACCAGTTTTTGATAAAGTGCAGATAAAATATTATAAAAAACAATTTCTTATGTTAATAGCCTTGTTTTCAGTTTTCTTTCTCTCTGTTTTGTTTTGTTTTTATGAAGGGGTGAGCGCGAACGCAGACCCCCATACGCACAAATTGTGCACTCGAGTCGCCCACATTTGGGGCGATCGCTGGAGTCAGCCCAACCGAAGTGCAATGGAAGAGCCTCATCCAGGAGGCACGCCCATAGTTGATCAGCGTGAACCTCCGAGCCAGGTAAGTATGCTTTTCGCTGGTCACGCGACCTGCCTAGCTAGTAAACATTGCGACACCGACGGGGTGTTTTACCTTGATGTTAGTTGTTGTCATTCTCCGTTTTGGACACTTTTTTTTTTAAAACCTATCTTTATCATTGTGAAAATTCTGTTTACTTTTTTTTTCTTCACAAACACACCATTTTATCACAAAACGAAAATATTTTTGACATTCATTTCATAGTTAACAAATATTGTTTAGGTTTGCTGGATTTTGTGCATTCAGCAATCTAATTTCAGACGTTGGACATACGTATGTAAAATGTTCTGCAAACGTTCTTTGGTACAGAGCATTTGTAGTCACGCAGGAGGATAAACTTTTTGCGGTGAAAATCGACTCACTTTTTAGTTATTGGCGTCTAAGGTGTATACCTATGCAAAATGGCTTATCGTGACTGTGACAATTTGACGGGGCGTGGAGGAAGCAAGAGTACGGTCCGGAGAGAATCACCGAGCAGCTGTCAGCTCCTCAACATTCTGACTCTGTTCAAGTTCCACTCGAGCAGGGTTACAGAGGTTGAAGACATGTCCAACATCGACATGCAGTACGCCTTAGTACACGGCGTCATCCGGGATTTTTAAAGGTGCCTTGCTCAAGGACACAACGCGGGTCGTCCCGGTCTGGGATCGAACTCGGGACCTCTAGCATAGAAGTCAAACAGTCTACCCCCGAGAGCCCATTCCATACAAAGAAAAAATAATAGCAACAGCACCACCAACATGATGGTAGTGGCGGCGCGGAGGGGGGGGGGGGGGCAAAACATGAATCTATTTTTAATTTATTTTGGTAGTGGGCCGATCCCGGAGGTACTGCAATACCGGGCCAACCCGTGGCGAGGTTAGAGCAAGCTCTGTGGCACTCACCTGGTGTCAAAAATCAGTTTAATATCGATGCTCCCCGATGGGGAACGTATCAGATATTAAGCTGATAAGAACAGATACTACACTTTGATCTTAGCCAAAAGGCCGAGAAGCGATGCCGATTTTTCTCTGATCTTTCCATGTATTCAGAATGAAATTATCTTCTGCCACGGTGAGAAGATATCATAGAAAGGCAGTCGAATGGTTAAATGGGAAATGAGTGGACCCCCTTTCCACCATGCTGCCTATGCTGGTTCGCGTGCAAGCTTAAAATGATTTTTCGGATTTCCTCAACAACTGAAAATCCCTGACATGTGTCGATGATTCCCACAGACAGCGCGGACAGCACGCTTTTTTGGCCCAAACTCACAAATCTCAAACTTATCAAAACGTTCACTCAACGTAGTTAGGACGTTTAATCTACGAAAAATCATGCGGTCAATATTGGCCATTTACCTGCTTTGATTGTTCGCACCTGGAATATGCACTCCCAGTTTGGAATAAATTTAAGGCGTTTGCGTAAAGTAAGAAAAATGCTTTCGATCTGTTTGAAGTGAAAAGGAATAAATTACACAATTTCATTTGCGATCGTAAAACGAATGCTTCCATTCGACAAATTGCAAATTTAAAAAATAAATCTTTCCAGATTGTTGGCCCATTTTATAAAATTCTGTTATGAACGCCCAGACCTGTGTTTACTTGATATAAGATGCCTAATTTTCACCATTCTAATGTCTACGGCCATATCACGTTGAAAACACCGGTTCTCGTCCGATCACCGAAGTTAAGCAACGTCGAGCCCGGTTAGTACTTGGATGGGTGACCGCCTGGGAATACCGGGTGCTGTAGACATTTTACTCAAATTCAAATAGGCCTAGCGAACATGTTAAATCTCTATTTATCCCCTCCCCATTTTGACTAAAGGGAAACCAGTTTTTGATAAAGTGCAGATAAAATATTATAAAAAACAATTTCTTATGTTAATAGCCTTGTTTTCAGTTTTCTTTCTCTCTGTTTTGTTTTGTTTTTATGAAGGGGTGAGCGCGAACGCAGACCCCCATACGCACAAATTGTGCACTCGAGTCGCCCACATTTGGGGCGATCGCTGGAGTCAGCCCAACCGAAGTGCAATGGAAGAGCCTCATCCAGGAGGCACGCCCATAGTTGATCAGCGTGAACCTCCGAGCCAGGTAAGTATGCTTTTCGCTGGTCACGCGACCTGCCTAGCTAGTAAACATTGCGACACCGACGGGGTGTTTTACCTTGATGTTAGTTGTTGTCATTCTCCGTTTTGGACACTTTTTTTTTTAAAACCTATCTTTATCATTGTGAAAATTCTGTTTACTTTTTTTTTCTTCACAAACACACCATTTTATCACAAAACGAAAATATTTTTGACATTCATTTCATAGTTAACAAATATTGTTTAGGTTTGCTGGATTTTGTGCATTCAGCAATCTAATTTCAGACGTTGGACATACGTATGTAAAATGTTCTGCAAACGTTCTTTGGTACAGAGCATTTGTAGTCACGCAGGAGGATAAACTTTTTGCGGTGAAAATCGACTCACTTTTTAGTTATTGGCGTCTAAGGTGTATACCTATGCAAAATGGCTTATCGTGACTGTGACAATTTGACGGGGCGTGGAGGAAGCAAGAGTACGGTCCGGAGAGAATCACCGAGCAGCTGTCAGCTCCTCAACATTCTGACTCTGTTCAAGTTCCACTCGAGCAGGGTTACAGAGGTTGAAGACATGTCCAACATCGACATGCAGTACGCCTTAGTACACGGCGTCATCCGGGATTTTTAAAGGTGCCTTGCTCAAGGACACAACGCGGGTCGTCCCGGTCTGGGATCGAACTCGGGACCTCTAGCATAGAAGTCAAACAGTCTACCCCCGAGAGCCCATTCCATACAAAGAAAAAATAATAGCAACAGCACCACCAACATGATGGTAGTGGCGGCGCGGAGGGGGGGGGGGGGGCAAAACATGAATCTATTTTTAATTTATTTTGGTAGTGGGCCGATCCCGGAGGTACTGCAATACCGGGCCAACCCGTGGCGAGGTTAGAGCAAGCTCTGTGGCACTCACCTGGTGTCAAAAATCAGTTTAATATCGATGCTCCCCGATGGGGAACGTATCAGATATTAAGCTGATAAGAACAGATACTACACTTTGATCTTAGCCAAAAGGCCGAGAAGCGATGCCGATTTTTCTCTGATCTTTCCATGTATTCAGAATGAAATTATCTTCTGCCACGGTGAGAAGATATCATAGAAAGGCAGTCGAATGGTTAAATGGGAAATGAGTGGACCCCCTTTCCACCATGCTGCCTATGCTGGTTCGCGTGCAAGCTTAAAATGATTTTTCGGATTTCCTCAACAACTGAAAATCCCTGACATGTGTCGATGATTCCCACAGACAGCGCGGACAGCACGCTTTTTTGGCCCAAACTCACAAATCTCAAACTTATCAAAACGTTCACTCAACGTAGTTAGGACGTTTAATCTACGAAAAATCATGCGGTCAATATTGGCCATTTACCTGCTTTGATTGTTCGCACCTGGAATATGCACTCCCAGTTTGGAATAAATTTAAGGCGTTTGCGTAAAGTAAGAAAAATGCTTTCGATCTGTTTGAAGTGAAAAGGAATAAATTACACAATTTCATTTGCGATCGTAAAACGAATGCTTCCATTCGACAAATTGCAAATTTAAAAAATAAATCTTTCCAGATTGTTGGCCCATTTTATAAAATTCTGTTATGAACGCCCAGACCTGTGTTTACTTGATATAAGATGCCTAATTTTCACCATTCTAATGTCTACGGCCATATCACGTTGAAAACACCGGTTCTCGTCCGATCACCGAAGTTAAGCAACGTCGAGCCCGGTTAGTACTTGGATGGGTGACCGCCTGGGAATACCGGGTGCTGTAGACATTTTACTCAAATTCAAATAGGCCTAGCGAACATGTTAAATCTCTATTTATCCCCTCCCCATTTTGACTAAAGGGAAACCAGTTTTTGATAAAGTGCAGATAAAATATTATAAAAAACAATTTCTTATGTTAATAGCCTTGTTTTCAGTTTTCTTTCTCTCTGTTTTGTTTTGTTTTTATGAAGGGGTGAGCGCGAACGCAGACCCCCATACGCACAAATTGTGCACTCGAGTCGCCCACATTTGGGGCGATCGCTGGAGTCAGCCCAACCGAAGTGCAATGGAAGAGCCTCATCCAGGAGGCACGCCCATAGTTGATCAGCGTGAACCTCCGAGCCAGGTAAGTATGCTTTTCGCTGGTCACGCGACCTGCCTAGCTAGTAAACATTGCGACACCGACGGGGTGTTTTACCTTGATGTTAGTTGTTGTCATTCTCCGTTTTGGACACTTTTTTTTTTAAAACCTATCTTTATCATTGTGAAAATTCTGTTTACTTTTTTTTTCTTCACAAACACACCATTTTATCACAAAACGAAAATATTTTTGACATTCATTTCATAGTTAACAAATATTGTTTAGGTTTGCTGGATTTTGTGCATTCAGCAATCTAATTTCAGACGTTGGACATACGTATGTAAAATGTTCTGCAAACGTTCTTTGGTACAGAGCATTTGTAGTCACGCAGGAGGATAAACTTTTTGCGGTGAAAATCGACTCACTTTTTAGTTATTGGCGTCTAAGGTGTATACCTATGCAACATGGCTTATCGTGACTGTGACAATTTGACGGGGCGTGGAGGAAGCAAGAGTACGGTCCGGAGAGAATCACCGAGCAGCTGTCAGCTCCTCAACATTCTGACTCTGTTCAAGTTCCACTCGAGCAGGGTTACAGAGGTTGAAGACATGTCCAACATCGACATGCAGTACGCCTTAGTACACGGCGTCATCCGGGATTTTTAAAGGTGCCTTGCTCAAGGACACAACGCGGGTCGTCCCGGTCTGGGATCGAACTCGGGACCTCTAGCATAGAAGTCAAACAGTCTACCCCCGAGAGCCCATTCCATACAAAGAAAAAATAATAGCAACAGCACCACCAACATGATGGTAGTGGCGGCGCGGAGGGGGGGGGGGGGGGGGGGGGGCAAAACATGAATCTATTTTTAATTTATTTTGGTAGTGGGCCGATCCCGGAGGTACTGCAATACCGGGCCAACCCGTGGCGAGGTTAGAGCAAGCTCTGTGGCACTCACCTGGTGTCAAAAATCAGTTTAATATCGATGCTCCCCGATGGGGAACGTATCAGATATTAAGCTGATAAGAACAGATTTTTTTTTTATCTTTAAATTGTTTATTTACAGATAAAGCCCCTAATACATAAAAACCCTCAGAACCGAGTCCTTACGGGCAGTATATCACATTTAAGGGGCACATGAATAGAAAAAAAGAAAAATGAAAAGAAAAAAAAAAAACTGCCACTAATACAAAAAATGACAATACATCAAGTCGTTCTGAGGGAGTGACTAGAATACAACCTTTTATGGAATATTTGACAACCGTTATGGAATATTTTACAACCGTTATGGAATGATGAATAAATAGATGGTAAGATAAAATTGCAAATGAAATCAGGGGAGATAATAACTGCCAGAGAGGGTTGTCAAAAGTCAGAAGATTGTATGAACTTATCTCCCTTAATAATAGACTGTATCTGAAATCCTTCGTTAATAAAGAGGGAAATAAACTCCAAAGATGTGTAGAAAGGTCGCGTCAGATTAAAATGTTGATAAATGAAATAGAACTGATGAATTTTGCCAGGACGTGTATAAAAAAAATGGTATTCATTACATCTGCTCCGCGGGCGTAAGTCCCAAAGGGAGACACGCCCCCGGAGCAGATGGAATGCAGGGGAAAAACACGACTCCCTGACGATACCAATTCCCACACTGTAGTAACTCTCGAAAGTGGCATAGATGGAATTAGGTCATTAGAAACCCCGCCAACCAACGCGAGCACAGTGGTGAATAGCCGTAGGAGGCAAAACCCTTTACAGATAAAGCGACAATGCACAAGAGAGGCACAAAACAATTTCCCTGTTTCTGACATTGTCCCCCAGAATCATGAGCCATGACTCATCGAAGGATCAAGTGCAGCACACTCAATCCATCAAGGGGGCACAGCCCACGCCCTGGGGAAAAAAATATTAAGTGTTGTCATTTTCTTCTCACACTATGTAAAGGGTTAAACCGACGAATATTATGAGGGAAATACAATGTAATTGTCTAAACTCCGATATTGCTCTAAAGCACGAGTAAAGACAAGGCTCTTACGGTATAAGATAGCTTAATCATCCCCCCATGAAACCCGGCAAACATCGATATCACCGGAACCGACAAAATAAGCCAGTCCCTATGACACCAATACCAGCCCGGCTCCATGGAGCCGTATCAAGGAGATTCTATATTGCTTTGTTGGAAAAGGGGTTGAGATCGATTAAAAATTGAAAACTACTTTATCATCAATAACATGGCATATATCCCGATTATATTGCCAGAGTTTTCTAAAGGAGGATGTGGGTAACCGTTTAAAATCGCATAGAATGCGAATACGAAGTCTGCCGAGGAAAGCCATGATAAGAGAATCACTGGTGACAACACGATGATCAAACTTTGCTTCCACGCGCTTGCTCCATATAATATGGATGGCTTCAGAAATGAGCACTAGAATGAGATTTGTTTGGGAGGAATCAATGACGTCATCAAATTGAAGATATCTGATGAGCTGTGGAGTCTGAACCACTTTCCCAAAAGAAACATTGCGTATCCAGTTAAAAATTATTTGCCACAGCATGGCCACACACTCACAGAAGATAAACAAGTGTTGTGCCGTTTCAACCTGAGATTTACACAGACAACACTTGTTACTCCTCTGTAGGTGGTATTTAACTAAAAAGTAGTTAACAGGTAAAATATCATGTATGAAACGCCATACTGTGGCTCTACTGATAGGATCAATCACGTGATTGTGAAGCATCTTCCAGGTATGTTCGAAATCAATTTCACGGTGGCCACGTATGATACGGGGTTCCACTGTAAATTCAGGCAGTAACAGAGAGTATAAGAACTTTGTTGAACACACCTGAAGTTCTAAAGGAGAATCCGATTGTTCAAATTTACGTAAAGCCTTAAGACAACAAACATAAAAATTACTGAAGCAATCAAAAGTGTGAGGGATATCATTTCTAGCAAGTGATGCTTGATATCCCCTCATGGAAATACCAATCCAATAAGTGGCAAAATGTTTCCATGTAATTTCATTATCATTAGCGAGAACACGGAGATGTTTTAACATAAAAGCAATCAGCTTACATTCAATGTTAACAATACCAGCACCCCCGAGCAATTTAGGTAGGTAGCAAGAGCCCCGAGCGAGAGGTTCGGCTTTACCTGCCCAAAAGAAGCGATAAACGGCTCTCTGGAACAACTTTAAATAGTGTTGTCCCAGGGGAACAATACTCGCATAATACCATAACTTACTACATGCACAAACTTTGGAAAGGATACTACGGCCAAAGTGTGATGTAGTCCGCTCACTATACATGTTTAATGTAGTTTGGAATTTTCGAAATATTCCCGCATAATGATCATCTTGAGTAAGACCATAACCGAATCGAATGCCTACGATCTTAAGATTGGGAACAAAATCAAGGTTGACAGGCTTGTCGGACCGATTTTTCCACTTACCTAGAAAGACACCTCTGGACTTTTCCATATTGAGCTTAGCACCAGAAGCATCACCAAATCGCTGCATGATGAACAATACTTCACGCATGGAGCGATCTGTTGTCACCACTGAAGTAGTATCATCAGCAAAACAAGAGAGCTTAACTGGTTCAGTGGCACCAGGAGGAATCAGGCCTTCAATTAACGGAGATTCTCTCACGGCTATAGCAAATGGTTCAAGACATAAAACATACAGCAATGGAGAGAGTGAACAGCCTTGACGTACGCTACGACTGACTGTAAATGGATCTGAAATAAACTGATTAACAATCACGCTACTAGTGACATCAGTATAAAATAAGCGGATCCAACGTAAGAAGTTGGGACCAAAACCGTATGCTTCTAAAGCTTTGAACAGGTATCTATGACTAACACGATCGAAAGCTTTAGCCTGATCCAATGATATAAACGCACATGGTAAGTTCTTTTGGTTGACGTAATCTACGATATTACGTAACAGATGGGCATTATCTAGGATGGAACGGCCCGGGACCCCACATGTTTGATCCGGGTGCACTAATGAACCAATCACTAGACGCAATCTATTCGTAAAAATTTTGGACAAAATTTTGTAATCCACATTCAACAAACTGATAGGACGATAATTGCCTAAAAGTTCAGGATGTTGAGTATCTTTTAAAATTAAAGTGATGAGGGAGAGTCGCTGAGAGGGCGACAACTTTCCATCATCAAAGCAGTTATTATAAACCTGCAATAACAGGGGAGATAACACGTCAATGAAGGTCAAGTAAAACTCCTTTGTAAGGCCATCAGAGCCAGGAGATTTACCATTCTTCATATCACGTAACGCTTTTAATATCTCATCTCCTGTTATGGGAGCTTCACAAAGGTCACGGTCATCAGTTGACAGTTGTGGCACCCTTGATAAAAAGTCATCACAAACAGAGTCATCAATTGGTTCTGCCGTGAAAAGATCTGAATAAAAATTCCGAAAAGCAGTCAAAAGATCAGATGATTCTGTAAACGATTGACCAGTACATTCAATTCTATCAATCTGTTTACGAACAGCCCTCTGTTTTTCAACCCGTAAAAAGAACTTTGAAGGTCTCTCCTGATTTTCTAAAAGACGAATTTTAGAGCGGATAAAAGCACCTTTACTGTTTCGCAAATAAAGATCATTAATGGCTTTTCTCAGTTCCAAAATTCGATCAGTATACATACCTGGACGTAACTTTTCAGCTGCATTGAGTTCAAAATACTCATGCTCCAAATTACGAAGAATGCTTTTATTTTTATTAGCCTCTCTTTTACAGTAGCTAACAATAAAATCTCGAAAACCTGATTTGAGCTCCTCCCACTTCACCGGAGTGAGATAGGTCAAACCCAAACTAAGATCCGATATATACGCCCTGAACTGAACCTGGAACTCCTCGCTCGAAAAGATAGAGGAGTTACATTTCCAGTAGCCAGGACCTATAGCTCGGCAGCGAAAATGATCAATATTAAAATATACCATGTCGTGATCCGAGAATCCCGACACCACCTGTCCACAGGACGAGAGTGATGTCAGCAAATCACGGGACACGTAAAAACGATCAAGGCGGGTAGCAATGTTACCTCTTCTCCAAGTGGTACAAACTTGTTGAGGGTAAAAGTGACGGTAAACATCAATGAGAGCAAAATCTCGCACGATATTGGGCCACTGTTTGGAAAAATTGGACAAAATCTGGGCACCCCCAATTTTATCCAGAGCAAGATTCTTAATAAAATTAAAGTCACCACCAAGGATAATCGGCTGACTATAAACGAAAAACTGTAAAATTCCATCGAAAAAATCTTTTCGGGCCTTTTCATCATTGGGGGCGTACACATTGATGAGACGAAGTACCTGGCCAGATACCTCGGCATCAACAATGATGTAACGCCCCTCAAAATCTCGATGAAAACGTAAGAGGCGGAAATCTAATTTTTTTGAAATTAAAATACTAACACCTCGCGATTTCGTGGTTCCAAATGAAAAATAATGGTTGGCATTAAATGACCTGGATATCCTGTCTGCCAAGGAAACATTCGTAAGGAAAGTTTCCTGGAGAAACAATACATCCAAATCTTTCTGTAAGTAAATATGCTTAAGCATGAGGTGTCTATCTGGATTACAGAATCCCCCACAATTTAAGGATGCGACCTTAATCGGGGCCATTACGAAAGGAACAGCGCTTAAAAAATTATATGCGAATGGTAGGAGGAGTACAGGTGACAAACGGAATAGGACTTACAACCAGAAAGAGGACTAGAGAATAATGGATGGACATGGACAGGGTGTGTACGGTTGTGGAAAAGGGATGGATGAAAGGTAGGGATGGGGACAAAACAGCAGACATGTGGAGGTAGGAGAGGGTAAACAATTATAATGGGCAGTAAGGGCGACAAAAACTGCTAGAAGTGAAAGATGAAGCAAAGTAATTGATCATCATGAGAGAGGGTTAATATATTATGGACATAATTATACAAATAATTTAAATGAGGAACCGTAAACAAAACAAAGCTCGAATGTACTGGGGATAGGGGGGGGGGGGGGGGTTATCAAGTGAGGTGTATTGGAGAGTGAATTTGACAAATAAACAAGCAAAAAATTATAATAAAACAGTTATAACAGCAGTAAACCCCATGCAATTCGATCAAGGCAGGGACTACCCTCCTTGGTGGAACTGAACAGAGGTACAGCCATGTAAACCAAAAACCCAAATTGTTCAAGTGAGAATGAAGCTAACAAGAGGCAATTACGGGGGGAGGGGGGAGAGGGGGTGAAACAGATACATTCATGAAAATATAGTCAAAAAAGGGAAAGAAATACATAAATAAACGGGATTCCGTGAAAAGGAGAACAAAAACGAAACAAAGACATGTCGTCACCATGATTCAGTGGAAATGCGATAAGCAATGATGCTGGCCAAAGGGTGTAGGGTGGAAAGGTAGGCAGTTTGGCAAAACAGGGAGATGCCTCCCCACACTATTGTGGTAAAAGTCTCAAGGCTATAGACAAAAACAGGAGGTATGAAAAATAAGACTTACCGTAATTTGTACTGCCGAACTCCGATCTTCTTGGGTTAATTTTATTTATAATGGGGTACGAGGGAAACCTGCAATACAAGTAACCTAAACCTACACCTAAATGTAGTCGTCTCTCTGTGAGGAACAGAACAAGTACTTTGACCTGAAATAATTGTAAAAATAATTTCCGAAGCGTAAATCAAGAAAGAATAAAAACAAAATCACATGACCAGAATGGGCGGAGTAAAAGGTTACTATATATGTTATTAAGAACAACAAGGCATTGACCATTGTACACAATACAAAGGTGAATGCTTCGCTGCGCTGAATAACAAAAGACGAGATGTTACGCTGTGAAAACAACAAGGGGTTTTCTTGTGAATGGGAACAAATAAGAAAATACCGTACAGGGCTGATCAAAAACATAGGTAAATTTAAAAGGAATATTTCATGAAAAAGATTGAAAATTGTTATCAGAAGTCTATCATTAAATCCAGACATGGCTGCCAGAAAGCAACCATGACCAGATGTAATGAGAAAATCTAAAACAAGTAAACATAATGTACAGAGTATTGAGGAAAATGATCTAAATAAGGAGGGAGAGAATTCCACTCAGGAATCTAACGGATAAAATACTAACCTACTCCAACAGTACAACTTGTTGGAGGGAGAGATACCTGTGGACAGTCCATGGTCATCTGCCGTGAAAGGAGTGTCCGCCGCCGTAAGTCCTATGGATAGTCCGTGTTCGGAAAACATTGTAACACAGTTCCAATCATGATGAACAAGTGCTTTGACCTGAAGTAATTGTAAAAATAATTTCCGAAGCGTAAATCAAGAAAGAATAAAAACAAAATCACATGACCAGAATGGGCGGAGTAAAAGGTTACTATATGTGTCATTAAGAACAACAAGGCATTGACCATTGTATACAACACAAAGGTGAATGCTTCGCTGTGCTGAATAACAAAAGACGAGATGTTACGCTGTAAAAACAACAAGGGGTTTTCTTGGAAATGGGAACAAATAAGAAAATACCGTACAGGGCTGATCAAAAACATAGGTAAATTTAAATGGAATATTTCATGAAAAAGATTGAAAATTGTAATCAGAAGTCTATCATTAAATCCAGCCATGGCTGCCGGAAAGCAGCCATGACGGGATGTAATGAGAAAATCTAAAACTATTAAACATAATGTACGGAGTAGTGAGGAAAATGGTCTGAATAAGGAGGGAAAGAATTTCCACTCAGGAATCGAACTCATGAAATACTAAACTACTCCAACAGTACAACCTGTTGGAGGGAGAGATACCTGTGGACAGTCCATGGTCATCTGCCGTGAAAGAAGTGTCCGCCGTCGTAAGTCCTATGGATAGTCCGTGTTCGGAAAACATTGTAGCACAATCCGCCGCCGTAAGTCCGTAAACAGTTCCAGTCGTGATGAAAAGTTTTTTGAATATACCAAAGCTAACTAAGTCCAAGTTTCCTGCGCCTGTTCACCCGTAGAAAAGTCCAGGGCAGTGGAATTCAGATGAACGGGGTAGTCCGGTTGAATATCCAGTGGACTGGATCCTCCAGGAAGAGATATGACGTCATCATCTTGGGAGTCTGCCACGTCAACCTTCGAATTTTTCTGAGCAGCTGTTAGGACATCAAAATCTTCACATTCCTTCCTCTTCCTATGTGAAAGTGAAGTGTCAGAGTCAGAAGAATTCAGCTGGGTGTGAATGGACTTCAGGAGATTAAAGGCCTGCTCCTGCTGGCTGTCGTTCAGATCAGTGAATTTCCGAGGAGGTAAGGAAACGTCTCCACCCACATCCATCGCTGAGGCCTCATCAGATGGTACTGTAGAATCCTTGGGCTCAGTAACAGCAGTCTGTGGAGTAGCTGACTTTCGAGACTTCTTTTCTCGTTCACTGATAAGCTTCGTGAGCTTGGACTGATATTGTAGTGTACCTGTCACTTGAACACGAGGTGGTTGTGAAGACTGAGCAATAGCATTGGCATAGGAACGATCTTGTCGAACAGCTGGACCACGGCAAGAGTTCCGCTTGTGGCCGACTTCACCACACTTTAAACAAATCGGGGGGCGGCCCGGCATGGTTACCAATAACTTGTGCCCCATAATGTGGAGGGTGTGAGGTATCGAGTCAATATCTTCTTTAGATAACTGCAAGGTGACTTCACGGATCCCATTTTCAATTACAACGCCCCCTGGCGTGGTATGTTGCTGGCGTTTCATGTTAATGACTTTGCCGAACAAGCCTAACTCATAACCGAGTATCCTGTCACTAATATGATAAGGCGCAAAGTGTATGCGCAAGTCCACTTGTTGTTTCAACCACAACGAAAATGAAAAAACAGTGTGTCCCCGAATAACTTCATCCTTTCTTTCAAAAGTAGTAGCTGCTTCCAAAGTCTTGAAAACAAAAAACCACTCTCCAGGTCGATCCAACTGGTAAGCAGCATCAAGTTGAGATTCATCATCCACGAGTGTAACAAGCTGGTCAATGTCGAGACCGCGTACATTTTCTCCTTTAACATAAATTCTCACTGTCCTCTCAAGGATGTTCTGGACGGAGGGGGGCCCGTTCCCCTCCATTTTGGGCGAAAATCACTGAACCGTGAAACAGAGCGCTGACTAGCAAAGTCTTGGATCTTAGCCAAAAGGCCGAGAAGCGATGCCGATTTTTCTCTGATCTTTCCATGTATTCAGAATGAAATTATCTTCTGCCACGGTGAGAAGATATCATAGAAAGGCAGTCGAATGGTTAAATGGGAAATGAGTGGACCCCCTTTCCACCATGCTGCCTATGCTGGTTCGCGTGCAAGCTTAAAATGATTTTTCGGATTTCCTCAACAACTGAAAATCCCTGACATGTGTCGATGATTCCCACAGACAGCGCGGACAGCACGCTTTTTTGGCCCAAACTCACAAATCTCAAACTTATCAAAACGTTCACTCAACGTAGTTAGGACGTTTAATCTACGAAAAATCATGCGGTCAATATTGGCCATTTACCTGCTTTGATTGTTCGCACCTGGAATATGCACTCCCAGTTTGGAATAAATTTAAGGCGTTTGCGTAAAGTAAGAAAAATGCTTTCGATCTGTTTGAAGTGAAAAGGAATAAATTACACAATTTCATTTGCGATCGTAAAACGAATGCTTCCATTCGACAAATTGCAAATTTAAAAAATAAATCTTTCCAGATTGTTGGCCCATTTTATAAAATTCTGTTATGAACGCCCAGACCTGTGTTTACTTGATATAAGATGCCTAATTTTCACCATTCTAATGTCTACGGCCATATCACGTTGAAAACACCGGTTCTCGTCCGATCACCGAAGTTAAGCAACGTCGAGCCCGGTTAGTACTTGGATGGGTGACCGCCTGGGAATACCGGGTGCTGTAGACATTTTACTCAAATTCAAATAGGCCTAGCGAACATGTTAAATCTCTATTTATCCCCTCCCCATTTTGACTAAAGGGAAACCAGTTTTTGATAAAGTGCAGATAAAATATTATAAAAAACAATTTCTTATGTTAATAGCCTTGTTTTCAGTTTTCTTTCTCTCTGTTTTGTTTTGTTTTTATGAAGGGGTGAGCGCGAACGCAGACCCCCATACGCACAAATTGTGCACTCGAGTCGCCCACATTTGGGGCGATCGCTGGAGTCAGCCCAACCGAAGTGCAATGGAAGAGCCTCATCCAGGAGGCACGCCCATAGTTGATCAGCGTGAACCTCCGAGCCAGGTAAGTATGCTTTTCGCTGGTCACGCGACCTGCCTAGCTAGTAAACATTGCGACACCGACGGGGTGTTTTACCTTGATGTTAGTTGTTGTCATTCTCCGTTTTGGACACTTTTTTTTTTAAAACCTATCTTTATCATTGTGAAAATTCTGTTTACTTTTTTTTTCTTCACAAACACACCATTTTATCACAAAACGAAAATATTTTTGACATTCATTTCATAGTTAACAAATATTGTTTAGGTTTGCTGGATTTTGTGCATTCAGCAATCTAATTTCAGACGTTGGACATACGTATGTAAAATGTTCTGCAAACGTTCTTTGGTACAGAGCATTTGTAGTCACGCAGGAGGATAAACTTTTTGCGGTGAAAATCGACTCACTTTTTAGTTATTGGCGTCTAAGGTGTATACCTATGCAAAATGGCTTATCGTGACTGTGACAATTTGACGGGGCGTGGAGGAAGCAAGAGTACGGTCCGGAGAGAATCACCGAGCAGCTGTCAGCTCCTCAACATTCTGACTCTGTTCAAGTTCCACTCGAGCAGGGTTACAGAGGTTGAAGACATGTCCAACATCGACATGCAGTACGCCTTAGTACACGGCGTCATCCGGGATTTTTAAAGGTGCCTTGCTCAAGGACACAACGCGGGTCGTCCCGGTCTGGGATCGAACTCGGGACCTCTAGCATAGAAGTCAAACAGTCTACCCCCGAGAGCCCATTCCATACAAAGAAAAAATAATAGCAACAGCACCACCAACATGATGGTAGTGGCGGCGCGGAGGGGGGGGGGGGGGGCAAAACATGAATCTATTTTTAATTTATTTTGGTAGTGGGCCGATCCCGGAGGTACTGCAATACCGGGCCAACCCGTGGCGAGGTTAGAGCAAGCTCTGTGGCACTCACCTGGTGTCAAAAATCAGTTTAATATCGATGCTCCCCGATGGGGAACGTATCAGATATTAAGCTGATAAGAACAGATACTACACTTTGATCTTAGCCAAAAGGCCGAGAAGCGATGCCGATTTTTCTCTGATCTTTCCATGTATTCAGAATGAAATTATCTTCTGCCACGGTGAGAAGATATCATAGAAAGGCAGTCGAATGGTTAAATGGGAAATGAGTGGACCCCCTTTCCACCATGCTGCCTATGCTGGTTCGCGTGCAAGCTTAAAATGATTTTTCGGATTTCCTCAACAACTGAAAATCCCTGACATGTGTCGATGATTCCCACAGACAGCGCGGACAGCACGCTTTTTTGGCCCAAACTCACAAATCTCAAACTTATCAAAACGTTCACTCAACGTAGTTAGGACGTTTAATCTACGAAAAATCATGCGGTCAATATTGGCCATTTACCTGCTTTGATTGTTCGCACCTGGAATATGCACTCCCAGTTTGGAATAAATTTAAGGCGTTTGCGTAAAGTAAGAAAAATGCTTTCGATCTGTTTGAAGTGAAAAGGAATAAATTACACAATTTCATTTGCGATCGTAAAACGAATGCTTCCATTCGACAAATTGCAAATTTAAAAAATAAATCTTTCCAGATTGTTGGCCCATTTTATAAAATTCTGTTATGAACGCCCAGACCTGTGTTTACTTGATATAAGATGCCTAATTTTCACCATTCTAATGTCTACGGCCATATCACGTTGAAAACACCGGTTCTCGTCCGATCACCGAAGTTAAGCAACGTCGAGCCCGGTTAGTACTTGGATGGGTGACCGCCTGGGAATACCGGGTGCTGTAGACATTTTACTCAAATTCAAATAGGCCTAGCGAACATGTTAAATCTCTATTTATCCCCTCCCCATTTTGACTAAAGGGAAACCAGTTTTTGATAAAGTGCAGATAAAATATTATAAAAAACAATTTCTTATGTTAATAGCCTTGTTTTCAGTTTTCTTTCTCTCTGTTTTGTTTTGTTTTTATGAAGGGGTGAGCGCGAACGCAGACCCCCATACGCACAAATTGTGCACTCGAGTCGCCCACATTTGGGGCGATCGCTGGAGTCAGCCCAACCGAAGTGCAATGGAAGAGCCTCATCCAGGAGGCACGCCCATAGTTGATCAGCGTGAACCTCCGAGCCAGGTAAGTATGCTTTTCGCTGGTCACGCGACCTGCCTAGCTAGTAAACATTGCGACACCGACGGGGTGTTTTACCTTGATGTTAGTTGTTGTCATTCTCCGTTTTGGACACTTTTTTTTTTAAAACCTATCTTTATCATTGTGAAAATTCTGTTTACTTTTTTTTTCTTCACAAACACACCATTTTATCACAAAACGAAAATATTTTTGACATTCATTTCATAGTTAACAAATATTGTTTAGGTTTGCTGGATTTTGTGCATTCAGCAATCTAATTTCAGACGTTGGACATACGTATGTAAAATGTTCTGCAAACGTTCTTTGGTACAGAGCATTTGTAGTCACGCAGGAGGATAAACTTTTTGCGGTGAAAATCGACTCACTTTTTAGTTATTGGCGTCTAAGGTGTATACCTATGCAAAATGGCTTATCGTGACTGTGACAATTTGACGGGGCGTGGAGGAAGCAAGAGTACGGTCCGGAGAGAATCACCGAGCAGCTGTCAGCTCCTCAACATTCTGACTCTGTTCAAGTTCCACTCGAGCAGGGTTACAGAGGTTGAAGACATGTCCAACATCGACATGCAGTACGCCTTAGTACACGGCGTCATCCGGGATTTTTAAAGGTGCCTTGCTCAAGGACACAACGCGGGTCGTCCCGGTCTGGGATCGAACTCGGGACCTCTAGCATAGAAGTCAAACAGTCTACCCCCGAGAGCCCATTCCATACAAAGAAAAAATAATAGCAACAGCACCACCAACATGATGGTAGTGGCGGCGCGGAGGGGGGGGGGGGGGGCAAAACATGAATCTATTTTTAATTTATTTTGGTAGTGGGCCGATCCCGGAGGTACTGCAATACCGGGCCAACCCGTGGCGAGGTTAGAGCAAGCTCTGTGGCACTCACCTGGTGTCAAAAATCAGTTTAATATCGATGCTCCCCGATGGGGAACGTATCAGATATTAAGCTGATAAGAACAGATACTACACTTTGATCTTAGCCAAAAGGCCGAGAAGCGATGCCGATTTTTCTCTGATCTTTCCATGTATTCAGAATGAAATTATCTTCTGCCACGGTGAGAAGATATCATAGAAAGGCAGTCGAATGGTTAAATGGGAAATGAGTGGACCCCCTTTCCACCATGCTGCCTATGCTGGTTCGCGTGCAAGCTTAAAATGATTTTTCGGATTTCCTCAACAACTGAAAATCCCTGACATGTGTCGATGATTCCCACAGACAGCGCGGACAGCACGCTTTTTTGGCCCAAACTCACAAATCTCAAACTTATCAAAACGTTCACTCAACGTAGTTAGGACGTTTAATCTACGAAAAATCATGCGGTCAATATTGGCCATTTACCTGCTTTGATTGTTCGCACCTGGAATATGCACTCCCAGTTTGGAATAAATTTAAGGCGTTTGCGTAAAGTAAGAAAAATGCTTTCGATCTGTTTGAAGTGAAAAGGAATAAATTACACAATTTCATTTGCGATCGTAAAACGAATGCTTCCATTCGACAAATTGCAAATTTAAAAAATAAATCTTTCCAGATTGTTGGCCCATTTTATAAAATTCTGTTATGAACGCCCAGACCTGTGTTTACTTGATATAAGATGCCTAATTTTCACCATTCTAATGTCTACGGCCATATCACGTTGAAAACACCGGTTCTCGTCCGATCACCGAAGTTAAGCAACGTCGAGCCCGGTTAGTACTTGGATGGGTGACCGCCTGGGAATACCGGGTGCTGTAGACATTTTACTCAAATTCAAATAGGCCTAGCGAACATGTTAAATCTCTATTTATCCCCTCCCCATTTTGACTAAAGGGAAACCAGTTTTTGATAAAGTGCAGATAAAATATTATAAAAAACAATTTCTTATGTTAATAGCCTTGTTTTCAGTTTTCTTTCTCTCTGTTTTGTTTTGTTTTTATGAAGGGGTGAGCGCGAACGCAGACCCCCATACGCACAAATTGTGCACTCGAGTCGCCCACATTTGGGGCGATCGCTGGAGTCAGCCCAACCGAAGTGCAATGGAAGAGCCTCATCCAGGAGGCACGCCCATAGTTGATCAGCGTGAACCTCCGAGCCAGGTAAGTATGCTTTTCGCTGGTCACGCGACCTGCCTAGCTAGTAAACATTGCGACACCGACGGGGTGTTTTACCTTGATGTTAGTTGTTGTCATTCTCCGTTTTGGACACTTTTTTTTTTAAAACCTATCTTTATCATTGTGAAAATTCTGTTTACTTTTTTTTTCTTCACAAACACACCATTTTATCACAAAACGAAAATATTTTTGACATTCATTTCATAGTTAACAAATATTGTTTAGGTTTGCTGGATTTTGTGCATTCAGCAATCTAATTTCAGACGTTGGACATACGTATGTAAAATGTTCTGCAAACGTTCTTTGGTACAGAGCATTTGTAGTCACGCAGGAGGATAAACTTTTTGCGGTGAAAATCGACTCACTTTTTAGTTATTGGCGTCTAAGGTGTATACCTATGCAAAATGGCTTATCGTGACTGTGACAATTTGACGGGGCGTGGAGGAAGCAAGAGTACGGTCCGGAGAGAATCACCGAGCAGCTGTCAGCTCCTCAACATTCTGACTCTGTTCAAGTTCCACTCGAGCAGGGTTACAGAGGTTGAAGACATGTCCAACATCGACATGCAGTACGCCTTAGTACACGGCGTCATCCGGGATTTTTAAAGGTGCCTTGCTCAAGGACACAACGCGGGTCGTCCCGGTCTGGGATCGAACTCGGGACCTCTAGCATAGAAGTCAAACAGTCTACCCCCGAGAGCCCATTCCATACAAAGAAAAAATAATAGCAACAGCACCACCAACATGATGGTAGTGGCGGCGCGGAGGGGGGGGGGGGGGGGCAAAACATGAATCTATTTTTAATTTATTTTGGTAGTGGGCCGATCCCGGAGGTACTGCAATACCGGGCCAACCCGTGGCGAGGTTAGAGCAAGCTCTGTGGCACTCACCTGGTGTCAAAAATCAGTTTAATATCGATGCTCCCCGATGGGGAACGTATCAGATATTAAGCTGATAAGAACAGATACTACACTTTGATCTTAGCCAAAAGGCCGAGAAGCGATGCCGATTTTTCTCTGATCTTTCCATGTATTCAGAATGAAATTATCTTCTGCCACGGTGAGAAGATATCATAGAAAGGCAGTCGAATGGTTAAATGGGAAATGAGTGGACCCCCTTTCCACCATGCTGCCTATGCTGGTTCGCGTGCAAGCTTAAAATGATTTTTCGGATTTCCTCAACAACTGAAAATCCCTGACATGTGTCGATGATTCCCACAGACAGCGCGGACAGCACGCTTTTTTGGCCCAAACTCACAAATCTCAAACTTATCAAAACGTTCACTCAACGTAGTTAGGACGTTTAATCTACGAAAAATCATGCGGTCAATATTGGCCATTTACCTGCTTTGATTGTTCGCACCTGGAATATGCACTCCCAGTTTGGAATAAATTTAAGGCGTTTGCGTAAAGTAAGAAAAATGCTTTCGATCTGTTTGAAGTGAAAAGGAATAAATTACACAATTTCATTTGCGATCGTAAAACGAATGCTTCCATTCGACAAATTGCAAATTTAAAAAATAAATCTTTCCAGATTGTTGGCCCATTTTATAAAATTCTGTTATGAACGCCCAGACCTGTGTTTACTTGATATAAGATGCCTAATTTTCACCATTCTAATGTCTACGGCCATATCACGTTGAAAACACCGGTTCTCGTCCGATCACCGAAGTTAAGCAACGTCGAGCCCGGTTAGTACTTGGATGGGTGACCGCCTGGGAATACCGGGTGCTGTAGACATTTTACTCAAATTCAAATAGGCCTAGCGAACATGTTAAATCTCTATTTATCCCCTCCCCATTTTGACTAAAGGGAAACCAGTTTTTGATAAAGTGCAGATAAAATATTATAAAAAACAATTTCTTATGTTAATAGCCTTGTTTTCAGTTTTCTTTCTCTCTGTTTTGTTTTGTTTTTATGAAGGGGTGAGCGCGAACGCAGACCCCCATACGCACAAATTGTGCACTCGAGTCGCCCACATTTGGGGCGATCGCTGGAGTCAGCCCAACCGAAGTGCAATGGAAGAGCCTCATCCAGGAGGCACGCCCATAGTTGATCAGCGTGAACCTCCGAGCCAGGTAAGTATGCTTTTCGCTGGTCACGCGACCTGCCTAGCTAGTAAACATTGCGACACCGACGGGGTGTTTTACCTTGATGTTAGTTGTTGTCATTCTCCGTTTTGGACACTTTTTTTTTTAAAACCTATCTTTATCATTGTGAAAATTCTGTTTACTTTTTTTTTCTTCACAAACACACCATTTTATCACAAAACGAAAATATTTTTGACATTCATTTCATAGTTAACAAATATTGTTTAGGTTTGCTGGATTTTGTGCATTCAGCAATCTAATTTCAGACGTTGGACATACGTATGTAAAATGTTCTGCAAACGTTCTTTGGTACAGAGCATTTGTAGTCACGCAGGAGGATAAACTTTTTGCGGTGAAAATCGACTCACTTTTTAGTTATTGGCGTCTAAGGTGTATACCTATGCAAAATGGCTTATCGTGACTGTGACAATTTGACGGGGCGTGGAGGAAGCAAGAGTACGGTCCGGAGAGAATCACCGAGCAGCTGTCAGCTCCTCAACATTCTGACTCTGTTCAAGTTCCACTCGAGCAGGGTTACAGAGGTTGAAGACATGTCCAACATCGACATGCAGTACGCCTTAGTACACGGCGTCATCCGGGATTTTTAAAGGTGCCTTGCTCAAGGACACAACGCGGGTCGTCCCGGTCTGGGATCGAACTCGGGACCTCTAGCATAGAAGTCAAACAGTCTACCCCCGAGAGCCCATTCCATACAAAGAAAAAATAATAGCAACAGCACCACCAACATGATGGTAGTGGCGGCGCGGAGGGGGGGGGGGGGGCAAAACATGAATCTATTTTTAATTTATTTTGGTAGTGGGCCGATCCCGGAGGTACTGCAATACCGGGCCAACCCGTGGCGAGGTTAGAGCAAGCTCTGTGGCACTCACCTGGTGTCAAAAATCAGTTTAATATCGATGCTCCCCGATGGGGAACGTATCAGATATTAAGCTGATAAGAACAGATTTTTTTTTTTTCTTTGAATTGTTTATTTACACAATTAAGCCCCTAGTTACATAAAAACCCTCAGAACCTGAGTCCCTAAGGCAGCTTATCACAGTTAAAAGAGGCACATAAAATGAAAAAAAAAAGAGAGGACAAGAGAAAAATGCTGCCGATACATAAAATAACGAAATACATAAGTAGGTTCTGAGGGGGGTGACTAAAATACAACCGTTATGGAACGAGTTTTGTACAACCGTTATGGAATGATAAAATACAATGAATTAGAAAACACATGATATCACAGATACTTTATAGAAAAGGGGACGGAATCACACCCGACAATCTCACTTAATAAATAGTTGGATCAATTACCTCCCTTGATGTGTTCAAAATATTAACACGTCACTCCCAGAAAGATACCCAAAGCCCGAAACATATAATAGCAAAATGATAGGGATTGCAAGGATTATGGACATGATCTCACTATAACGCCACCCGAGCCCCACACTGCCCTAAGCGCAATGCAATTGCATTGCGCCCAGGACAGTACGGAACCCAAGCCGCGATATGTAAACTAACTGAATGCAAAAGGCTTCAAAACACCCTCGAGATGTGTCTCCAAAAGGACACATCCCGAAGGCACACTTGGGTTAAAATGAAGGGAGATTAGTTGACTTTCCCAGGACGCAAGGACAGGTAAAGGTCAAAAGGTGAATACCACTTTATCATTAATGACATGACATATGTCTCGGTTGTGAAGCCAAAGCTTTTTAAAAGAGGGTTTGGGCAATCTTTTAAAATCACATAAAATTCTAATACGGAGTCTCCCGAGAAAGGCCATAATAAGGGAATCGCTGGTGACAACACGATTATCAAACTTTGCTTCCACACGTTTGCTCCATATAATATGGATGGCTTCAGAAAGGAGGACGAGAATGAGGTTTGTTTGGGATGAATCAATGGCATCATCAAATTGGAAATATCTAATAAGGTTTGGTGTAGGAACCACTTTTCCAAAGGAAACATTGCGTACCCAATTAAAAATGATTTGCCACAGCATGGCAACACACTCACAGAAGACGAACAAGTGTTGTGCCGTTTCAACCTGAGATTTACACAGACAACACTTGTTACTCCTCTGTAAGTGATATTTAACTAAAAAGTAGTTTACAGGTAAAATATCATGTATGAAACGCCATACTGTGGCTCTACTAATGGGATCAATCACGTGATTGTGAAGCATCTTCCAGGTATGTTCAAAATCAATTTCAGGATGACCACGTATGATACGGGGCTCCACTGTAAATTCAGGCAGTAACAGAGAGTATAGGAACTTTGTTGAACACACCTGAAGTTCTAAAGGTGAATCTAATTGTTCAAAATTACGTAAAGCCTTAAGGCAACAACGGTAAAATTCACTTGAACAATCAAAAGTGTGGGGGATATCATTTCTAGCAAGCGATGCTCGATATCCCCTCATGGAAATACCAATCCAATAAGTGGCAAAATATTTCCACGTATTTTCATTATCATTAGCCAGAACTCGGAGATGTTTCAACATAAAAGCAATCAGCTTACACTCAATGTTGACAATATCGGCACCACCGAGGGATTTGGGAAGGTAGCAGGAGCCCCGAGCGAGAGGCTCTGTTTTACCGGCCCAGAAGAAGCGAAAAACCGCCCTCTGGAACAATCTCAAATAATGTTGCCCCAGGGGAACAATACTCGCATAATACCATAATTTACTACATGCACAAACTTTGGAAATGATGCTTCGGCCAAAGTGTGAAGTAGTACGTTCACCATACATATTCAAGGTGATTTGGAATTTTCGAAATATTCCAGCGAAATGATCATCTTGAGTAAGACCGTAGCCAAAACGAATACCGACGATCTTAAGATTGGGGACAAAATCAAGGTTGACAGGCTTGTCTGACCGATTTTTCCATTTACCTAAAAAGACACCTCTGGACTTTCCCATGTTGAGTTTAGCACCAGAAGCGTCACCGAATCGCTGCATGATGAACAATACTTCACGCATGGAGCGATCTGTTGTAACCACTGAAGTAGTGTCGTCAGCATAACAAGAGAGCTTTACTGGTTCAGTGGCCCCAGGAGGAATCAAGCCTTCGATTAATGGAGATGCTCGCACTGCTATTGCAAATGGTTCCAAACACAAAACATATAGCAGGGGCGAGAGCGAACAGCCTTGTCGTACGCTACGACTGACTGTAAATGGATCAGAAATAAACTGATTAACAATCACACTGCTATTGACGTCAGTATAAAGCAGGCGGATCCAACGTAAGAAGTTGGGACCAAACCCATACGCTTCTAAAGCTTTGAATAAGTATCTGTGACTAACGCGATCGAAAGCTTTAGCCTGATCCAGTGATATAAAGGCACACGGTAAGTTCTTTTGGTTGACGTAATCCACAATGTTACGTAACAGATGGGCATTATCTAGGATTGAACGACCCGGGACCCCACACGTTTGGTCCGGGTGCACTAATGAGCCAATCACTAGACGTAATCGATTAGTAAAAATTTTTGACAAAATTTTGTAATCCACATTCAACAAGCTGATAGGCCGATAATTACCTAATACTTCAGGATGCTGAGTGTCTTTCAAAATTAGCGTGATGAGGGAGAGTCGTTGAGAGGGAGACATCTTCCCATCATCAAAGCAGTTATTGTAAACCTGCAATAACAGGGGAGATAACACGTCAATGAAGGTCAAGTAAAACTCCTTTGTAAGGCCATCGGAACCTGGAGATTTACCATTCTTCATATCACGCAACGCTTTTAGTATCTCATCCCCCGTTATGGGGTCCTCACAGATATCACGGTCTTCCGTGGACAGCTGAGGCACCCTCGACAGAAATTCATCACAGACATCATCATCTATGGCTTCTGCTGTGAAGAGTTCTGAATAAAATTCTCGAAATGAATTCAAAATATCAGTCGAGTCCGTAAACGATTGACCATCACAATCAATTCGATCAATCTGTTTACGGACAGCCCTCTGTTTTTCAACCCGTAAAAAGAACTTTGACGGCTTCTCCTGGTTTTCTAACAAACGAATTTTAGAACGGATAAAGGCACCTTTACTGTTTCTCAAGTAAAGACCATTAATGGCCTTCCTCAGTTCCAAAATTCGGTCAGTGTACATACCCGGACGTAACTTTTCAGCTGCAGTGAGATCAAAATACTCACGCTCCAAGTCACGAATAATGCTTCTACTTTCGTTAGCCTGTTGTTTACAATAACTAACGATAAAATCTCGAAAGGAAGCTTTCAGCTCTTCCCATCTCACCAAAGTGAGATGGGTTAAGTTCAAATTTAGATCCGATATATACGTCCTGAACTGAACCTGGAACTCCTCGCTCGAAAAGATAGAGGAGTTACATTTCCAGTAACCAGGGCCTATAGCTCGGCAACGAAAAGTATCAATGGTAAAATAGATCATATCGTGGTCCGAGAACCCCGACACCACTCGTCCACAGGACGAAATTGAGGTCAGCATATCTCGTGACACGTAAAATCGATCAAGACGGGTAGCAATGTTACCTCTCCGCCAGGTGGTACAAATCTCTTGAGGATGAAAGTGACGATAAACATCCATTAGCGCGAAATCTCTCACGATGTTGGGCCACTGTTTGGAAAAGGCGGACAAAATCTGGGCACCCCCAATTTTATCCAGTGTGAGATTTTTGATAAAATTAAAGTCTCCACCGAGAACAATGGGCTGACTAAAAACGAAAAATTGTAAAATATCATCAAAAAAATCTTTTCGGGCCTTTTCATCATTTGGGGCGTACACATTGATGAACCGAAGCGACTGTCCAGACACCTCGGCATCAACAATGATGTAACGCCCCTCAAAATCTCTGTGAAAACGTAAAAGACGAAAATCTAATTTTTTAGAAAATAAAATACTAACACCTCGTGATTTCGTAGTTCCAAAAGAAAAATAATGATGGGAGTTAAAGGTCCCGGATATCGTGTTTGCCAAGGAGACACTCGTAAAGAATGTCTCCTGGAGAAACAGGACATCCAAATCCTCAACTTGTGAAATATGTTTTAACATGAGGTGCTTGTCTCGATTACAAAATCCGCCGCAATTTAAAGACGCTATCTTTATCGGGGCCATTAACAGAATTCAGGGCAAAATTTCATATAGACGAACGATGGAAGGCAAGGGTTAGATTCTGATAATAATATAAACCACAGGTAAGGGGATAAATAAAAGTAATACCAAACCCAGGAAAAGGTGGAGAATATAGGGTTAACATTGACATGGCGTGTATTGCTGTTAAAAGGCCAAATAACAGGACATAGATCACGGGGATGAAACCACAATGGAGAGGGTTAACCAAAGAGAGGGTTAAACTTTCCAAACAAATGGACAATACTATACAAATTACAAGGGAAAGGTTGGTGACAATCAAAATCAACAGCCTCGTAAGGCTGCGGGGCTCAAACATCACCAAACTTTCCATTAAAATAATGAAGTATGTCAAATTCATGTGTGGCATAGGATACCAGCCCAAAGTAACGAAAGACGCAGCGGGAAGTTGGGAAAAGGATTCATGTTTGACAAAATGAATAGTGGGTTTCTGATGAACAAAGGGTTAGGGTATTATTGGATGCACTGCGACAGGGTGAGACAACAGGAACATAAAAACATAAACATGGAGGAAAGGGTTAAATGGAGGCAGGTGAAAATCGAAAACGCGTTGGTTAAAGGTTTGGACAAGTATTGTAGGGAAAGAAAGGGCAATATCGTGAGGGGGAACAAGAGACACATTAAGGGAGATAACTGCATTGTGATAAAGAAATGGAAGCAAAGTTTGTCATCACCGTGATTCCGGGAGATATGGAATATGTCGGGGAAAGGGTCATTCTCAAGGTAAAAAACAGGTGGTAGGCTATGTTGACTATGGGGGAATTAAGGGATGATAGTGGGGAGCGGTGGGTGAGGAAATAAATTAAATAACACTTACCTTGATTTGTATTGCTCGTTAGACTGCAATCTTCTGGGTAAATTTTAATATTACAAGGGGTATGGGAAACGAGCAGTACGAACTGTCAAAAATAAACAAACCATGACCTTTTTCTCCAACTGACTTTCCATTATGAAACGCACCAATTAGATAGGGTTAAATAAACGCGAGAAATGTGTTCCTAAATATTTCAACCAAGCATGGCTGTCAAAAAGCAGCCATGACCAGAGATACTGCAGGCAATGTGAAAACAAAGTGGATTACGCACGATTAAAAGTTCCAAAAAGGGACAAGTGGTATCAAAGCTCACAGTATTGGCTGCTCAAAAGCAGCCATAACTGTGTGTGATAAGAAACCACATTAAAAAAAAACTATCAAGTTATACTACTAATGCAATTAAAATACAGTATCTGTAATATGTTCCCTTGTAATACCTGACTGTCCTTAAGAGCCGTTATAATAAAAACAACGACTGTGAGTGAAAGGAAACTGTGCAGAAAGAAGAACTATTCTATTATAAGTATATGGAAACCTCCCATCACTGCCAGTCATGGCTGCTCGAAAGCAGCCATGACTGGGAGTGATTATGAAATGATCATGTTAAAATATGTGTCCGTGACATGAAATATTACCGGTAATTATAACCGAGATCTGTCTCCACCAGTTATGGCTGCTTCCGAGCAGCCAAAACGGGGTAATAATAAAATACATCTAAAGTGTAATTCTTTCTTAGCAGTAAATATTAAGAGAAAATTAAATTATAAAATAAACCCATCACTACCAGCCATGGCTGCTCGAAAGCAGCCATGACTGGGCGTGATAAGAAAATATTTATAAAATTGGTGCGTAACAAAAGGAGAGCATGAGGAGAAATTATACTTTTCGTAATAAAACGGGCGGTATTGAAAGGGCGTGGTGGTAACTAAACAAATGTCATGAATACAGGGCATGGAACCTATCGTATACAGGAAAACGTACAGATACACACACACTGTTGACAATGAAAGGAGGAATTCCATTGGCAACAGTGAATATGTTAAATTTAAGGCTATAAACCCAGCCACGACATAGCTGGACAAATAAAGTTACCAAGGGAAAGGAGTAAGTATTGGGCTAAATAGAATTTCGTACCTCTCAATACAAATCCTACTGGAAGGTAGTAAATTTGTTTATGAGGCGTGAAGTAAACAGAAGATCACATGACTGAGAGGGGAATTATTGAACACAGCAGGCCACTGACCATTGTACAGAATACAAAGGTGAATGTTCCGCTGTGTTAAATAACAATAGCCAAATCAAGGCGTAGAGAAAAAATCAATATTGCAATGAAAGGACAACACAGGATAATGACACTTCGTAAAGTCCAGATAAAAAAGGTCACGTGACCAACAAAAAATAGAATGAAATGTCAACACGTCTGCTATTGAGAACAGCGAGTCATCAACCATTGTATAAAATACAAAGACGAATGTCTCGCCGTACTGAATAACAATAGCCAAACCAGAAGTGTGGGGAAAAATCAATAATACAAACAATACACAGTACGGGGTTATAGAATGGAATGTAAAGAGGTCAAGGTGAATTATGGAAAATTGCAACATAAATTATTTATCGTATTGAAAATTGAAGGCGTATGCTTATGAAAATGAATAGAAAATTTAAGGCATATTATAGTAAAGTTTTAGCACAGGGCTGATTAAAATTATAGGGAAATTTAAGGAAGCAAGCAAGGGGAAATATAACATAATTCCGGCGATAGGGAGAATTACTGAAAATAATTAATAGAAATTTAACACTAAAACCAGCCACGGCTGCTCGGAAGCAGCCATGACTGGATGCAATGAGAAATTCCAATTCCATTGAAACTTGAAAAATACATACGTACGCCAACACCACACTGGTGTTGGCTAGAATAAAGGCCGTGGGCAGTCCAGGTCCGTCTTCCGTGAAAACACAATCCGCCGTCATAGTCCAGTAGGAATGTCCAGGTCGTTGTTCGGAATCGCAGTGGAGTCGTCATAGTCCTAAATCCGGTCCGGGTCGTTAACAAAATAAGACAGAATGTTCGTGATACATGGAATCTAATTCCAAGTCTCAGTTACACCAAGTCCAGTGGAAAAATCCAGAGCTGTAGAGTTGAGATCAGATGGGTATTCCATATTTCCAGGAGAATGCCCCACAGAGAGGGGGGAGACGTCGGAAGTAAAATCAAGTAGTTTGGTTGTTTTCTGACTGGTATCACCGGAATCCAAATCACCTTTACGTTTCAAAGACTGGGATGGTTGATCAGAATGAGTGGTAATGCGGCTGTGGAGGTCTTTCAACAGCTGAAAAGCTTCTTGTTGTTGTGAAGTGGTCATATCATCGAAAGTTTTAAGAGGAATGCCACTAGGTGGAATATAACTATCACCACTTTGCTCCATAGGAGCGTCTCCACTGGCGTTCAACTGACTGTGAAGCTGTTTCATTAACTTGAATGCCGTTTCCTTCTGTGAGTTGTCCATATCATCCACACACTGAAGTAAAGTGCTACGAGGTGTGGTGGTGCAGTCATTGCCATTCTCCATGTCTGAAGCTACACTCTCGGCCTGTTGATCAGTAACCTCAACAGCTGGAACTTTCTTGGGTACCTTATTCTTCTCCCGTTCACTGATTAATTTGGTGAGTTTAGATTGGTATGCTTGAGTGTCCTGAAGTCGAGTCCCTGGTTGAGATGGTACCTGTTGCGTAACAGTGGCATAGGATCGGTCCGGTCGATTCGCCGACCCACGACAGGAATTTCGTTTATGACCTACGTCACCGCACTTCAGGCATATTGGAGGTCTTCCAGGCATTGTTAACAAGATCTTGTGGCCCATCACAGTCATCGTGTGTGGGATAGAATCAATGTCCTCCTTAGATAACTGGAGAAAGACATCACGAACTCCGTTTTCAATTGTAATACCTCCTGGTGTTGTATGAAGTTGACGTTTCATGTGGATAACTTTTCCAAATCTGGATAACTCATGTCCAAGAAGTACATCACTAACATGAAATGGTGTGAAATGCACGCGTAAGGAAACTTCCTGTTTTAGCCACATAGAAAAAGTAAAGATTGTTCCGTCTCTGTTTATCTCATCTCTCCTTTCGAAAGTATTTGCAGCTTCTAAAGATTTAAAGACAAAAAACCATTCTCCGGGTTTATCCATTTGATAGACAGCTTCCAATTCTGATCCATCGTCCAATAAGTTGACAAGTTGATCTATGTGAATTCTTCTTGAGTTCTCTCCCCTGATGTACACTCTAACCGTCCTCTCCAGGATGTTCTGGACGGAGGGGGGCCCATTCCCCTCCATTTTGGGCGCAAAATCACTCAGGTGTGAAATACGACACTGACTGCCAAAGTCTCGGTCTTAGCCAAAAGGCCGAGAAGCGATGCCGATTTTTCTCTGATCTTTCCATGTATTCAGAATGAAATTATCTTCTGCCACGGTGAGAAGATATCATAGAAAGGCAGTCGAATGGTTAAATGGGAAATGAGTGGACCCCCTTTCCACCATGCTGCCTATGCTGGTTCGCGTGCAAGCTTAAAATGATTTTTCGGATTTCCTCAACAACTGAAAATCCCTGACATGTGTCGATGATTCCCACAGACAGCGCGGACAGCACGCTTTTTTGGCCCAAACTCACAAATCTCAAACTTATCAAAACGTTCACTCAACGTAGTTAGGACGTTTAATCTACGAAAAATCATGCGGTCAATATTGGCCATTTACCTGCTTTGATTGTTCGCACCTGGAATATGCACTCCCAGTTTGGAATAAATTTAAGGCGTTTGCGTAAAGTAAGAAAAATGCTTTCGATCTGTTTGAAGTGAAAAGGAATAAATTACACAATTTCATTTGCGATCGTAAAACGAATGCTTCCATTCGACAAATTGCAAATTTAAAAAATAAATCTTTCCAGATTGTTGGCCCATTTTATAAAATTCTGTTATGAACGCCCAGACCTGTGTTTACTTGATATAAGATGCCTAATTTTCACCATTCTAATGTCTACGGCCATATCACGTTGAAAACACCGGTTCTCGTCCGATCACCGAAGTTAAGCAACGTCGAGCCCGGTTAGTACTTGGATGGGTGACCGCCTGGGAATACCGGGTGCTGTAGACATTTTACTCAAATTCAAATAGGCCTAGCGAACATGTTAAATCTCTATTTATCCCCTCCCCATTTTGACTAAAGGGAAACCAGTTTTTGATAAAGTGCAGATAAAATATTATAAAAAACAATTTCTTATGTTAATAGCCTTGTTTTCAGTTTTCTTTCTCTCTGTTTTGTTTTGTTTTTATGAAGGGGTGAGCGCGAACGCAGACCCCCATACGCACAAATTGTGCACTCGAGTCGCCCACATTTGGGGCGATCGCTGGAGTCAGCCCAACCGAAGTGCAATGGAAGAGCCTCATCCAGGAGGCACGCCCATAGTTGATCAGCGTGAACCTCCGAGCCAGGTAAGTATGCTTTTCGCTGGTCACGCGACCTGCCTAGCTAGTAAACATTGCGACACCGACGGGGTGTTTTACCTTGATGTTAGTTGTTGTCATTCTCCGTTTTGGACACTTTTTTTTTTAAAACCTATCTTTATCATTGTGAAAATTCTGTTTACTTTTTTTTTCTTCACAAACACACCATTTTATCACAAAACGAAAATATTTTTGACATTCATTTCATAGTTAACAAATATTGTTTAGGTTTGCTGGATTTTGTGCATTCAGCAATCTAATTTCAGACGTTGGACATACGTATGTAAAATGTTCTGCAAACGTTCTTTGGTACAGAGCATTTGTAGTCACGCAGGAGGATAAACTTTTTGCGGTGAAAATCGACTCACTTTTTAGTTATTGGCGTCTAAGGTGTATACCTATGCAAAATGGCTTATCGTGACTGTGACAATTTGACGGGGCGTGGAGGAAGCAAGAGTACGGTCCGGAGAGAATCACCGAGCAGCTGTCAGCTCCTCAACATTCTGACTCTGTTCAAGTTCCACTCGAGCAGGGTTACAGAGGTTGAAGACATGTCCAACATCGACATGCAGTACGCCTTAGTACACGGCGTCATCCGGGATTTTTAAAGGTGCCTTGCTCAAGGACACAACGCGGGTCGTCCCGGTCTGGGATCGAACTCGGGACCTCTAGCATAGAAGTCAAACAGTCTACCCCCGAGAGCCCATTCCATACAAAGAAAAAATAATAGCAACAGCACCACCAACATGATGGTAGTGGCGGCGCGGAGGGGGGGGGGGGGGGCAAAACATGAATCTATTTTTAATTTATTTTGGTAGTGGGCCGATCCCGGAGGTACTGCAATACCGGGCCAACCCGTGGCGAGGTTAGAGCAAGCTCTGTGGCACTCACCTGGTGTCAAAAATCAGTTTAATATCGATGCTCCCCGATGGGGAACGTATCAGATATTAAGCTGATAAGAACAGATACTACACTTTGATCTTAGCCAAAAGGCCGAGAAGCGATGCCGATTTTTCTCTGATCTTTCCATGTATTCAGAATGAAATTATCTTCTGCCACGGTGAGAAGATATCATAGAAAGGCAGTCGAATGGTTAAATGGGAAATGAGTGGACCCCCTTTCCACCATGCTGCCTATGCTGGTTCGCGTGCAAGCTTAAAATGATTTTTCGGATTTCCTCAACAACTGAAAATCCCTGACATGTGTCGATGATTCCCACAGACAGCGCGGACAGCACGCTTTTTTGGCCCAAACTCACAAATCTCAAACTTATCAAAACGTTCACTCAACGTAGTTAGGACGTTTAATCTACGAAAAATCATGCGGTCAATATTGGCCATTTACCTGCTTTGATTGTTCGCACCTGGAATATGCACTCCCAGTTTGGAATAAATTTAAGGCGTTTGCGTAAAGTAAGAAAAATGCTTTCGATCTGTTTGAAGTGAAAAGGAATAAATTACACAATTTCATTTGCGATCGTAAAACGAATGCTTCCATTCGACAAATTGCAAATTTAAAAAATAAATCTTTCCAGATTGTTGGCCCATTTTATAAAATTCTGTTATGAACGCCCAGACCTGTGTTTACTTGATATAAGATGCCTAATTTTCACCATTCTAATGTCTACGGCCATATCACGTTGAAAACACCGGTTCTCGTCCGATCACCGAAGTTAAGCAACGTCGAGCCCGGTTAGTACTTGGATGGGTGACCGCCTGGGAATACCGGGTGCTGTAGACATTTTACTCAAATTCAAATAGGCCTAGCGAACATGTTAAATCTCTATTTATCCCCTCCCCATTTTGACTAAAGGGAAACCAGTTTTTGATAAAGTGCAGATAAAATATTATAAAAAACAATTTCTTATGTTAATAGCCTTGTTTTCAGTTTTCTTTCTCTCTGTTTTGTTTTGTTTTTATGAAGGGGTGAGCGCGAACGCAGACCCCCATACGCACAAATTGTGCACTCGAGTCGCCCACATTTGGGGCGATCGCTGGAGTCAGCCCAACCGAAGTGCAATGGAAGAGCCTCATCCAGGAGGCACGCCCATAGTTGATCAGCGTGAACCTCCGAGCCAGGTAAGTATGCTTTTCGCTGGTCACGCGACCTGCCTAGCTAGTAAACATTGCGACACCGACGGGGTGTTTTACCTTGATGTTAGTTGTTGTCATTCTCCGTTTTGGACACTTTTTTTTTTAAAACCTATCTTTATCATTGTGAAAATTCTGTTTACTTTTTTTTTCTTCACAAACACACCATTTTATCACAAAACGAAAATATTTTTGACATTCATTTCATAGTTAACAAATATTGTTTAGGTTTGCTGGATTTTGTGCATTCAGCAATCTAATTTCAGACGTTGGACATACGTATGTAAAATGTTCTGCAAACGTTCTTTGGTACAGAGCATTTGTAGTCACGCAGGAGGATAAACTTTTTGCGGTGAAAATCGACTCACTTTTTAGTTATTGGCGTCTAAGGTGTATACCTATGCAAAATGGCTTATCGTGACTGTGACAATTTGACGGGGCGTGGAGGAAGCAAGAGTACGGTCCGGAGAGAATCACCGAGCAGCTGTCAGCTCCTCAACATTCTGACTCTGTTCAAGTTCCACTCGAGCAGGGTTACAGAGGTTGAAGACATGTCCAACATCGACATGCAGTACGCCTTAGTACACGGCGTCATCCGGGATTTTTAAAGGTGCCTTGCTCAAGGACACAACGCGGGTCGTCCCGGTCTGGGATCGAACTCGGGACCTCTAGCATAGAAGTCAAACAGTCTACCCCCGAGAGCCCATTCCATACAAAGAAAAAATAATAGCAACAGCACCACCAACATGATGGTAGTGGCGGCGCGGAGGGGGGGGGGGGGGGGCAAAACATGAATCTATTTTTAATTTATTTTGGTAGTGGGCCGATCCCGGAGGTACTGCAATACCGGGCCAACCCGTGGCGAGGTTAGAGCAAGCTCTGTGGCACTCACCTGGTGTCAAAAATCAGTTTAATATCGATGCTCCCCGATGGGGAACGTATCAGATATTAAGCTGATAAGAACAGATACTACACTTTGATCTTAGCCAAAAGGCCGAGAAGCGATGCCGATTTTTCTCTGATCTTTCCATGTATTCAGAATGAAATTATCTTCTGCCACGGTGAGAAGATATCATAGAAAGGCAGTCGAATGGTTAAATGGGAAATGAGTGGACCCCCTTTCCACCATGCTGCCTATGCTGGTTCGCGTGCAAGCTTAAAATGATTTTTCGGATTTCCTCAACAACTGAAAATCCCTGACATGTGTCGATGATTCCCACAGACAGCGCGGACAGCACGCTTTTTTGGCCCAAACTCACAAATCTCAAACTTATCAAAACGTTCACTCAACGTAGTTAGGACGTTTAATCTACGAAAAATCATGCGGTCAATATTGGCCATTTACCTGCTTTGATTGTTCGCACCTGGAATATGCACTCCCAGTTTGGAATAAATTTAAGGCGTTTGCGTAAAGTAAGAAAAATGCTTTCGATCTGTTTGAAGTGAAAAGGAATAAATTACACAATTTCATTTGCGATCGTAAAACGAATGCTTCCATTCGACAAATTGCAAATTTAAAAAATAAATCTTTCCAGATTGTTGGCCCATTTTATAAAATTCTGTTATGAACGCCCAGACCTGTGTTTACTTGATATAAGATGCCTAATTTTCACCATTCTAATGTCTACGGCCATATCACGTTGAAAACACCGGTTCTCGTCCGATCACCGAAGTTAAGCAACGTCGAGCCCGGTTAGTACTTGGATGGGTGACCGCCTGGGAATACCGGGTGCTGTAGACATTTTACTCAAATTCAAATAGGCCTAGCGAACATGTTAAATCTCTATTTATCCCCTCCCCATTTTGACTAAAGGGAAACCAGTTTTTGATAAAGTGCAGATAAAATATTATAAAAAACAATTTCTTATGTTAATAGCCTTGTTTTCAGTTTTCTTTCTCTCTGTTTTGTTTTGTTTTTATGAAGGGGTGAGCGCGAACGCAGACCCCCATACGCACAAATTGTGCACTCGAGTCGCCCACATTTGGGGCGATCGCTGGAGTCAGCCCAACCGAAGTGCAATGGAAGAGCCTCATCCAGGAGGCACGCCCATAGTTGATCAGCGTGAACCTCCGAGCCAGGTAAGTATGCTTTTCGCTGGTCACGCGACCTGCCTAGCTAGTTTTCATTCTCCGTTTTGGACACTTTTTTTTTTAAAAACCTGTCTTTATCATTGTGAAAATTCTGTTTACTTTTTTTTTCTTCACAAACACACCATTTTATCACAAAACGAAAATATTTTTGACATTCATTTCATAGTTAACAAATATTGTTCAGGTTTGCTGGATTTTGTGCATTCAGCAATCTAATTTCAGACGTTGGACATACGTATGTAAAATGTTCTGCAAACGTTCTTTGGTACAGAGCATTTGTAGTCACGCAGGAGGATAAACTTTTTGCGGTGAAAATCGACTCACTTTTTAGTTATTGGCGTCTAAGGTGTATACCTATGCAAAATGGCTTATCGTGACTGTGACAATTTTACGGGGCGTGGAGGAAGCAAGAGTACGGTCCGGAGAGAATCACCGAGCATCGACGAGCATCTGTCAGCTCCTCAACATTCTGACTCTGTTCAAGTTCCACTCGAGCAGGGTTACAGAGGTTGAAGACATGTCCAACATCGACGTGCAGTACGCCTTAGTACACGGCGTCATCCGGGATTTTTAAAGGTGCCTTGCTCAAGGACACAACGCGGGTCGTCCCGGTGTGGGGTCGAACTTGGGACCTCTAGCATAGAAGTCCAACAGTCTACCCCCGAGAGCCCATTCCATACAAAGAAAAAATAATAGCAACAGCACCGCCAACATGATGGTAGCGGCGGCGCGGAGGGGGGGGGGGGGGGGCAAAACATGAATCTATTTTTAATTTATTTTGGTAGTGGGCCGATCCCGGAGGTACTGCAATACCGGGCCAACCCGTGGCGAGGTTTAGAGCAAGCTCTGTGGCACTCACCTGGTGTCAAAAATCAGTTTAATATCGATGCTCCCCGATGGGGAACGTATCAGATATTAAGCTGATAAGAACAGATACTACACTTTGATCTTAGCCAAAAGGCCGAGAAGCGATGTCGATTTTTCTCTGGCCCTTCCATCTGTTCAGAATGAAATTATCTTCTGCCACGGTGAGAAGATATCATAGAAAGGCAGTCGAGTGGTTAAATGGGAAATGAGTGGACCCCCGTTCCACCATGCTGCCTATGCTGGTTCGCGTGCAAGCTTAAAATGATTTTTTCGGATTTCCTCAATAACTGAAAATCCCTGACATGTGTCGATGATTCCCACAGACAGCGCGGACAGCACGCTTTTTGGCCCAAACTCACAAATCTCAAACTTATCAAAACGTTCACTCAACGTAGTTAGGACGTTTAACCTACGAAAAATCATGCGGTCACTATTGGCCATTTACCCGCTTTGATTGTTCGCACCTGGAATATGCACTCCCAGTTTGGAATAAACTTCAGGCGTTTGCGTAAAGTAAGAAAAATGCTTTCGATCTGTTTGAAGTGAAAAGGAATAAATTACACAATTTCATTCGCGATCGTAAAATTAATGGTTCCATTCGACAAATTGCAAATTTAAAAAAATAAATCTTTCCAGATTGTTGGCCCATTTTATAAAATTATGTTATGAACGCCCAGACCTGTGTTTACTTGATATAAGATGCTTAATTTTCACCATTCTAATGTCTACGGCCATATCACGTTGAAAACACCGGTTCTCGTCCGATCACCGAAGTTAAGCAACGTCGAGCCCGGTTAGTACTTGGATGGGTGACCGCCTGGGAATACCGGGTGCTGTAGACATTTTACTCAAATTCAAATAGGCCTAGCGAACATGTTAAATCTCTATTTATCCCCTCCCCATTTTGACTAAGGGAAACCAGTTTTTGATAAAGTGCAGATAAAATATTATAAAAAACAATTTCTTATGTTAATAGCCTTGTTTTCAGTTTTCTTCTCTCTGTTTTGTTTTGTTTTTATGAAGGGGTGAGCGCGAACGCAGACCCCCATACGCACAAATTGTGCACTCGAGTCGCCCACATTTGGGGCGATCGCTGGAGTCAGCCCAACCGAAGTGCAATGGAAGAGCCTCATCCAGGAGGCACGCCCATAGTTGATCAGCGTGAACCTCCGAGCCAGGTAAGTATGCTTTTCGCTGGTCACGCGACCTGCCTAGCTAGTAAACATTGCGACACCGACGGGGTGTTTTACCTTGATGTTAGTTGTTTTCATTCTCCGTTTTGGACACTTTTTTTTTTAAAAACCTGTCTTTATCATTGTGAAAATTCTGTTTACTTTTTTTTTCTTCACAAACACACCATTTTATCACAAAACGAAAATATTTTTGACATTCATTTCATAGTTAACAAATATTGTTCAGGTTTGCTGGATTTTGTGCATTCAGCAATCTAATTTCAGACGTTGGACATACGTATGTAAAATGTTCTGCAAACGTTCTTTGGTACAGAGCATTTGTAGTCACGCAGGAGGATAAACTTTTTGCGGTGAAAATCGACTCACTTTTTAGTTATTGGCGTCTAAGGTGTATACCTATGCAAAATGGCTTATCGTGACTGTGACAATTTTACGGGGCGTGGAGGAAGCAAGAGTACGGTCCGGAGAGAATCACCGAGCATCGACGAGCATCTGTCAGCTCCTCAACATTCTGACTCTGTTCAAGTTCCACTCGAGCAGGGTTACAGAGGTTGAAGACATGTCCAACATCGACGTGCAGTACGCCTTAGTACACGGCGTCATCCGGGATTTTTAAAGGTGCCTTGCTCAAGGACACAACGCGGGTCGTCCCGGTGTGGGGTCGAACTTGGGACCTCTAGCATAGAAGTCCAACAGTCTACCCCCGAGAGCCCATTCCATACAAAGAAAAAATAATAGCAACAGCACCGCCAACATGATGGTAGCGGCGGCGCGGAGGGGGGGGGGGGGGCAAAACATGAATCTATTTTTAATTTATTTTGGTAGTGGGCCGATCCCGGAGGTACTGCAATACCGGGCCAACCCGTGGCGAGGTTAGAGCAAGCTCTGTGGCACTCACCTGGTGTCAAAAATCAGTTTAATATCGATGCTCCCCGATGGGGAACGTATCAGATATTAAGCTGATAAGAACAGATACTACACTTTGATCTTAGCCAAAAGGCCGAGAAGCGATGTCGATTTTTCTCTGGCCCTTCCATCTGTTCAGAATGAAATTATCTTCTGCCACGGTGAGAAGATATCATAGAAAGGCAGTCGAGTGGTTAAATGGGAAATGAGTGGACCCCCGTTCCACCATGCTGCCTATGCTGGTTCGCGTGCAAGCTTAAAATGATTTTTTCGGATTTCCTCAATAACTGAAAATCCCTGACATGTGTCGATGATTCCCACAGACAGCGCGGACAGCACGCTTTTTGGCCCAAACTCACAAATCTCAAACTTATCAAAACGTTCACTCAACGTAGTTAGGACGTTTAACCTACGAAAAATCATGCGGTCACTATTGGCCATTTACCCGCTTTGATTGTTCGCACCTGGAATATGCACTCCCAGTTTGGAATAAACTTCAGGCGTTTGCGTAAAGTAAGAAAAATGCTTTCGATCTGTTTGAAGTGAAAAGGAATAAATTACACAATTTCATTCGCGATCGTAAAATTAATGGTTCCATTCGACAAATTGCAAATTTAAAAAAATAAATCTTTCCAGATTGTTGGCCCATTTTATAAAATTATGTTATGAACGCCCAGACCTGTGTTTACTTGATATAAGATGCTTAATTTTCACCATTCTAATGTCTACGGCCATATCACGTTGAAAACACCGGTTCTCGTCCGATCACCGAAGTTAAGCAACGTCGAGCCCGGTTAGTACTTGGATGGGTGACCGCCTGGGAATACCGGGTGCTGTAGACATTTTACTCAAATTCAAATAGGCCTAGCGAACATGTTAAATCTCTATTTATCCCCTCCCCATTTTGACTAAGGGAAACCAGTTTTTGATAAAGTGCAGATAAAATATTATAAAAAACAATTTCTTATGTTAATAGCCTTGTTTTCAGTTTTCTTCTCTCTGTTTTGTTTTGTTTTTATGAAGGGGTGAGCGCGAACGCAGACCCCCATACGCACAAATTGTGCACTCGAGTCGCCCACATTTGGGGCGATCGCTGGAGTCAGCCCAACCGAAGTGCAATGGAAGAGCCTCATCCAGGAGGCACGCCCATAGTTGATCAGCGTGAACCTCCGAGCCAGGTAAGTATGCTTTTCGCTGGTCACGCGACCTGCCTAGCTAGTAAACATTGCGACACCGACGGGGTGTTTTACCTTGATGTTAGTTGTTTTCATTCTCCGTTTTGGACACTTTTTTTTTTAAAAACCTGTCTTTATCATTGTGAAAATTCTGTTTACTTTTTTTTTCTTCACAAACACACCATTTTATCACAAAACGAAAATATTTTTGACATTCATTTCATAGTTAACAAATATTGTTCAGGTTTGCTGGATTTTGTGCATTCAGCAATCTAATTTCAGACGTTGGACATACGTATGTAAAATGTTCTGCAAACGTTCTTTGGTACAGAGCATTTGTAGTCACGCAGGAGGATAAACTTTTTGCGGTGAAAATCGACTCACTTTTTAGTTATTGGCGTCTAAGGTGTATACCTATGCAAAATGGCTTATCGTGACTGTGACAATTTTACGGGGCGTGGAGGAAGCAAGAGTACGGTCCGGAGAGAATCACCGAGCATCGACGAGCATCTGTCAGCTCCTCAACATTCTGACTCTGTTCAAGTTCCACTCGAGCAGGGTTACAGAGGTTGAAGACATGTCCAACATCGACGTGCAGTACGCCTTAGTACACGGCGTCATCCGGGATTTTTAAAGGTGCCTTGCTCAAGGACACAACGCGGGTCGTCCCGGTGTGGGGTCGAACTTGGGACCTCTAGCATAGAAGTCCAACAGTCTACCCCCGAGAGCCCATTCCATACAAAGAAAAAATAATAGCAACAGCACCGCCAACATGATGGTAGCGGCGGCGCGGAGGGGGGGGGGGGGGCAAAACATGAATCTATTTTTAATTTATTTTGGTAGTGGGCCGATCCCGGAGGTACTGCAATACCGGGCCAACCCGTGGCGAGGTTAGAGCAAGCTCTGTGGCACTCACCTGGTGTCAAAAATCAGTTTAATATCGATGCTCCCCGATGGGGAACGTATCAGATATTAAGCTGATAAGAACAGATACTACACTTTGATCTTAGCCAAAAGGCCGAGAAGCGATGTCGATTTTTCTCTGGCCCTTCCATCTGTTCAGAATGAAATTATCTTCTGCCACGGTGAGAAGATATCATAGAAAGGCAGTCGAGTGGTTAAATGGGAAATGAGTGGACCCCCGTTCCACCATGCTGCCTATGCTGGTTCGCGTGCAAGCTTAAAATGATTTTTTCGGATTTCCTCAATAACTGAAAATCCCTGACATGTGTCGATGATTCCCACAGACAGCGCGGACAGCACGCTTTTTGGCCCAAACTCACAAATCTCAAACTTATCAAAACGTTCACTCAACGTAGTTAGGACGTTTAACCTACGAAAAATCATGCGGTCACTATTGGCCATTTACCCGCTTTGATTGTTCGCACCTGGAATATGCACTCCCAGTTTGGAATAAACTTCAGGCGTTTGCGTAAAGTAAGAAAAATGCTTTCGATCTGTTTGAAGTGAAAAGGAATAAATTACACAATTTCATTCGCGATCGTAAAATTAATGGTTCCATTCGACAAATTGCAAATTTAAAAAAATAAATCTTTCCAGATTGTTGGCCCATTTTATAAAATTATGTTATGAACGCCCAGACCTGTGTTTACTTGATATAAGATGCTTAATTTTCACCATTCTAATGTCTACGGCCATATCACGTTGAAAACACCGGTTCTCGTCCGATCACCGAAGTTAAGCAACGTCGAGCCCGGTTAGTACTTGGATGGGTGACCGCCTGGGAATACCGGGTGCTGTAGACATTTTACTCAAATTCAAATAGGCCTAGCGAACATGTTAAATCTCTATTTATCCCCTCCCCATTTTGACTAAGGGAAACCAGTTTTTGATAAAGTGCAGATAAAATATTATAAAAAACAATTTCTTATGTTAATAGCCTTGTTTTCAGTTTTCTTCTCTCTGTTTTGTTTTGTTTTTATGAAGGGGTGAGCGCGAACGCAGACCCCCATACGCACAAATTGTGCACTCGAGTCGCCCACATTTGGGGCGATCGCTGGAGTCAGCCCAACCGAAGTGCAATGGAAGAGCCTCATCCAGGAGGCACGCCCATAGTTGATCAGCGTGAACCTCCGAGCCAGGTAAGTATGCTTTTCGCTGGTCACGCGACCTGCCTAGCTAGTAAACATTGCGACACCGACGGGGTGTTTTACCTTGATGTTAGTTGTTTTCATTCTCCGTTTTGGACACTTTTTTTTTTAAAAACCTGTCTTTATCATTGTGAAAATTCTGTTTACTTTTTTTTTCTTCACAAACACACCATTTTATCACAAAACGAAAATATTTTTGACATTCATTTCATAGTTAACAAATATTGTTCAGGTTTGCTGGATTTTGTGCATTCAGCAATCTAATTTCAGACGTTGGACATACGTATGTAAAATGTTCTGCAAACGTTCTTTGGTACAGAGCATTTGTAGTCACGCAGGAGGATAAACTTTTTGCGGTGAAAATCGACTCACTTTTTAGTTATTGGCGTCTAAGGTGTATACCTATGCAAAATGGCTTATCGTGACTGTGACAATTTTACGGGGCGTGGAGGAAGCAAGAGTACGGTCCGGAGAGAATCACCGAGCATCGACGAGCATCTGTCAGCTCCTCAACATTCTGACTCTGTTCAAGTTCCACTCGAGCAGGGTTACAGAGGTTGAAGACATGTCCAACATCGACGTGCAGTACGCCTTAGTACACGGCGTCATCCGGGATTTTTAAAGGTGCCTTGCTCAAGGACACAACGCGGGTCGTCCCGGTGTGGGGTCGAACTTGGGACCTCTAGCATAGAAGTCCAACAGTCTACCCCCGAGAGCCCATTCCATACAAAGAAAAAATAATAGCAACAGCACCGCCAACATGATGGTAGCGGCGGCGCGGAGGGGGGGGGGGGCAAAACATGAATCTATTTTTAATTTATTTTGGTAGTGGGCCGATCCCGGAGGTACTGCAATACCGGGCCAACCCGTGGCGAGGTTAGAGCAAGCTCTGTGGCACTCACCTGGTGTCAAAAATCAGTTTAATATCGATGCTCCCCGATGGGGAACGTATCAGATATTAAGCTGATAAGAACAGATACTACACTTTGATCTTAGCCAAAAGGCCGAGAAGCGATGTCGATTTTTCTCTGGCCCTTCCATCTGTTCAGAATGAAATTATCTTCTGCCACGGTGAGAAGATATCATAGAAAGGCAGTCGAGTGGTTAAATGGGAAATGAGTGGACCCCCGTTCCACCATGCTGCCTATGCTGGTTCGCGTGCAAGCTTAAAATGATTTTTTCGGATTTCCTCAATAACTGAAAATCCCTGACATGTGTCGATGATTCCCACAGACAGCGCGGACAGCACGCTTTTTGGCCCAAACTCACAAATCTCAAACTTATCAAAACGTTCACTCAACGTAGTTAGGACGTTTAACCTACGAAAAATCATGCGGTCACTATTGGCCATTTACCCGCTTTGATTGTTCGCACCTGGAATATGCACTCCCAGTTTGGAATAAACTTCAGGCGTTTGCGTAAAGTAAGAAAAATGCTTTCGATCTGTTTGAAGTGAAAAGGAATAAATTACACAATTTCATTCGCGATCGTAAAATTAATGGTTCCATTCGACAAATTGCAAATTTAAAAAAATAAATCTTTCCAGATTGTTGGCCCATTTTATAAAATTATGTTATGAACGCCCAGACCTGTGTTTACTTGATATAAGATGCTTAATTTTCACCATTCTAATGTCTACGGCCATATCACGTTGAAAACACCGGTTCTCGTCCGATCACCGAAGTTAAGCAACGTCGAGCCCGGTTAGTACTTGGATGGGTGACCGCCTGGGAATACCGGGTGCTGTAGACATTTTACTCAAATTCAAATAGGCCTAGCGAACATGTTAAATCTCTATTTATCCCCTCCCCATTTTGACTAAGGGAAACCAGTTTTTGATAAAGTGCAGATAAAATATTATAAAAAACAATTTCTTATGTTAATAGCCTTGTTTTCAGTTTTCTTCTCTCTGTTTTGTTTTGTTTTTATGAAGGGGTGAGCGCGAACGCAGACCCCCATACGCACAAATTGTGCACTCGAGTCGCCCACATTTGGGGCGATCGCTGGAGTCAGCCCAACCGAAGTGCAATGGAAGAGCCTCATCCAGGAGGCACGCCCATAGTTGATCAGCGTGAACCTCCGAGCCAGGTAAGTATGCTTTTCGCTGGTCACGCGACCTGCCTAGCTAGTAAACATTGCGACACCGACGGGGTGTTTTACCTTGATGTTAGTTGTTTTCATTCTCCGTTTTGGACACTTTTTTTTTTAAAAACCTGTCTTTATCATTGTGAAAATTCTGTTTACTTTTTTTTTCTTCACAAACACACCATTTTATCACAAAACGAAAATATTTTTGACATTCATTTCATAGTTAACAAATATTGTTCAGGTTTGCTGGATTTTGTGCATTCAGCAATCTAATTTCAGACGTTGGACATACGTATGTAAAATGTTCTGCAAACGTTCTTTGGTACAGAGCATTTGTAGTCACGCAGGAGGATAAACTTTTTGCGGTGAAAATCGACTCACTTTTTAGTTATTGGCGTCTAAGGTGTATACCTATGCAAAATGGCTTATCGTGACTGTGACAATTTTACGGGGCGTGGAGGAAGCAAGAGTACGGTCCGGAGAGAATCACCGAGCATCGACGAGCATCTGTCAGCTCCTCAACATTCTGACTCTGTTCAAGTTCCACTCGAGCAGGGTTACAGAGGTTGAAGACATGTCCAACATCGACGTGCAGTACGCCTTAGTACACGGCGTCATCCGGGATTTTTAAAGGTGCCTTGCTCAAGGACACAACGCGGGTCGTCCCGGTGTGGGGTCGAACTTGGGACCTCTAGCATAGAAGTCCAACAGTCTACCCCCGAGAGCCCATTCCATACAAAGAAAAAATAATAGCAACAGCACCGCCAACATGATGGTAGCGGCGGCGCGGAGGGGGGGGGGGGGGGGCAAAACATGAATCTATTTTTAATTTATTTTGGTAGTGGGCCGATCCCGGAGGTACTGCAATACCGGGCCAACCCGTGGCGAGGTTAGAGCAAGCTCTGTGGCACTCACCTGGTGTCAAAAATCAGTTTAATATCGATGCTCCCCGATGGGGAACGTATCAGATATTAAGCTGATAAGAACAGATACTTTTTTTTTTGTTTTATAATAAAATTTATTATCCAAAAATCCCTATATACAATAAAAAACGGGAATTCCAACATTCACCGCCCAATCACAGACGTATATAGGGATACAAAACACAATAAAAAAATGAAAAACGGGACAAAAATTAGAAAAAATAATTAAAGAAAGAAAGAAAGTTGCTACGTCTGTGATTATACATTCCCTCACTCAAGTATGCTTCCAATCGACCCACAATCACTTCATCATCCATACAACCCCAAACACTCTGAATTCCCGTCAACGAATATATACAACCTTTATGGAAAGTATTTCTGTACAGAGTCACAGAGCCTCATAACATAAAGCACCATAACAATAACAATAAAATATAACAACCAATTTAAATATCACAGATATAGTTTTTGAAATCCAAGCCCTAACCCCCCTCCCCCCATCCCATCCAGTCACTCTCACAAACACACGCTCTAACATACACTACAATGTCAAAACTAATAAAAAATCTAAACGGACTTGACAAAATTAACAAGACTTTATCACAGTATGAGACAAATAAATATACTAAGTGATGCTAAACACCAATAGTAAATATGAACATTACATCATGGGGATGTAATGGTTGGAACCGAACACAGTATAAATGAATACAACGGGGCGACATCCGCAATGCCACAGCATTGCGGATGTCACCACGATGCACCCTAGACAAAGTATATTTTTATAAAGTGACATTAAGCCACAATTCAGAGAAGGTTACAACTTAATCTACTGGGAGGGTATTATATAAATTAATACTACTACTATTATTATAATTTAAATTAATATCTACTACTAGTTTTTTTATATATGAGGGGAGTTAATTAAATAATTTTGTTACACGATATTAAAGATCTATAAACGACTGAGAAGAGAAGTATGTCAAGTATGAAAAAAAAAAAAAAAAAAAAAAAAAAAAAAAAAAAAAAATACTCCGTTCCACTGTGCCGCGGAATATCCCACTATTCGTCAAAGACGAAAAATGGGACACTCCACGTCACAATGAAACAGAATAGTAAACAATGTCTGATGAATGAAAATAGAATGGGAATCGATTACACATGTCACGTGGCCAATAGTTGTAAGAAAGAATCAACATTGTAGTAAAAAGGATTCACCAATCAAAAACAACCACTCACGCCCTGATGATTTTACTACGAAGAGTTGTAGTGTTTGTTCTAACAAAACAAACAGTGTCAATAAATAACCTAGAAAGTTAATACTAACTCATCTGTTGGAGAAACCAAAATTAAGGGATACCAATGAGCCAAAACACACTGTCTGGAAAATCTTAAAGAATCTATATAAATTCGATTCCTCAAAGCTGCCTGAAATCGGAATTTCAGACTGCTCTGAGTAATCGACTTTGTATTAAATTTTAACATATTTCGGGTTGTCCATACCATTTCCTTATATAAACCAATAATGTGAAGAAAAGATTGCTGTTTGAAATTATTTAAATTTAAAGAATCAGGAACCTCGCAAAATTGGATTATCTCCCTGGTTAGAGGAATGCTCTTTCCAGCGAGACGACCCAAAATTACGAGAGTTTCTGTTCTTAACTGAGAATAGAGGGGACATAGAAACAACAGATGAGTAAGCGTCTCTACTTGAACACAAGATATACATTTTCTTGTGGCAGAAATATTCCTTTCATATAAAAAGTTGTTTACTAACAACCTGTCATGAGATATTAACCACCCAATGCCCCTGGCAATGGGTGAAACAAAAGAGTCATTAACCCGACACCAGACTTTACTGAAATTTATACCGGGATACTGACCAATCACACGAGGCACGCCTCGGTTCTTGCTCAGTATCACGTTATAAAACAATTTTGAAAAAGAACCTTGCCAATTAAAATCTGGGTCAGTAATATACTCTCTGACATAACTCATACTTTCCTTATAGAAAGGAGGGATGTACTCTGAGTGTGGCACATTATTGCCAGCAAGGGCGGGGTTAAACCTTCTCAGGCTCAACCCCACCCAATATCTGGCAAAATGTACCCACTTAGCTTCACGATTTAAAACTATATCCCTGATATGTTTTAATCGAAAAGCAATTATCTTTGATGTGATATCCACAACAGACAGACCACCCTCCTTAATTTTATTGTAAAGAACATTTCTCGCCAATATTTCAATTTTGTTACCCCAAACAAAGCGGATTAATGACCTTTGAAAAATTTTACTATAATGTTTTGGAATATCAAAAACTTGACCCACATACCACAATTTTGAACAGGCCATGACTTTTGAAATTAAACTTTTGCCAAAATAAGAAAGTTGCCTTGATTTGTAGAAATTTAAAGTTTTAACAAATTTTGTGTAAATTCCATGCCATATATCATCTGATGTAACACGGTTACCAAAAAGCACGCCTAAAATTTTGCCAGATCCGTCTGGCCATGAAATTCCAAATTTATTGTCCGCCGGTTTCCGAAAGTGCCCAAATACAAAAGCTTTTGTTTTCAACAAATTTAATTTAGCACCAGATGCTCTACCGAAATAATCCGACCACTCCAAAACCCTCCCCACGGATTCCTGATCCGTGCAGAAGGCAGTGGAGTCGTCGGCATATAACGATATTTTGGCAGTATCGGGGGTTCCAGGAATAGACATACCTTTGATATGTGGGTCTCCCCTAATTTTAATAGCCAAAGGTTCCAAACATAGAACATATAATAATGGCGAGAGGCTACAGCCTTGCCTGACTGAGCGTTGAACATCAAAGTTCTCAGAAATGTGACCATTGACTATAACTGAACTGATAATTTCAGTATATAGTAATTTAACCCAGGAAATAAAATTTTCCCCAAATCCAAAAGCTCGAAGAGCTTGTAGTAAATAAGAATGATCTACACGATCAAAGGCTTTCATCTGATCCAGACAGAGAAAGGCGACAGACAAATGTTTTTGATTTACGTAATCAATTATGTTACGCATGAGATGAAGGTTATCAGCAATTGTTCTCCCAGGAACAGAACAAGTCTGATCCGGGTGAACAATATACTGTAACACTTCGCGCAAACGTAAGGACAATGCTTTTGAAAGGATTTTATAATCTACGTTAAGTAGGGATACAGGCCTCCAGAATTTCAAGTCCTCGGCATTATCCCTATCTTTACACAGTAGAGTAATAAATCCTAATCTCTGAGACTCTGACAGTTTACCAGAGATAAAACACTTGTTATACAATTCAACCAAAATTGGACCAAAAATGGGGAAAAAAGTTAAATAAAATTCTTTAGGGAGGCCGTCAGAACCAGGGCTCTTGTTCGACTGCATCAAACGAAGCGCAGCTTCAATTTCATGCAGGCCAACAAGGCCCTCGCACAATTCAGCTTGATTTCCATTTAATTTTGGCACGTCCTGTAAAAAATCTCTGCAGACCCCCTCATCAACAGCTTCCTTGGAGTAAAGCCCCTGATAAAAAGTTCTGCAGTGATCAACTATTGCTTCAGTTGTATCATAAACATTTTGATTATCTTTTAACAGTGTAATTAACTTTTCTTCTGAATTTTTAGTTTCCTTGTGGAAAAAGAATTTAGAGGGCTTTTCATTACATTCAATATTTTGAAGCCTTGACCGAATTATCGCCCCTTTAGCCAAATCATTATGTAAATTTTTTAATTGATTTTTGACATTTTTGATTTCCTCTGAATAAAAACCAGGATCTAATCTTTCACACTGTTGAAGCGAACGATATTTCCTCTCACAGTAAGAGACTACCTTACGCTTCACTGAAGCTTTTTTCTTGCAGTAAGAAATTACAAAATTTTTAATTTCAATTTTCGCACTGTCCCACCACTCGGGGGAGACAGTGGCATTGTCCTTAAAAGCAGTAAAAAACTTTATGAAGGCTTGACGGAAATTTGCGTCATCAAGCAAAGAAACATTGAATTTCCAATAACTTTTACCCCGGCTGACTTTCTGCTCACGACTCATCACCAAGGTAACAAAGTCATGATCAGACAGCCAGCAGGGGTTAATAAAACAATTTGAAATGGAGTTAGCCAAAATTTGTGACACATAAAACCTGTCAAGCCTACAGGAAACACTACTACTTGACCAAGTAGTAGTAACACCAGAGGGGTTAAATTTTTTCCTGTAAATATCACATAGTTTGAAATTATTACAAAGTTTATTTATTATTGTTGTTCCACCCATCCCGCGAGACAAATTCCCACCCCTTTTGTCAATAGCTGGGTCATGTATACAGTTAAAATCACCTGCCATTATGAGGGGATTTTTAGATAAACAAAAAATATCCAAGTTCCGAAAAAAATCGCATCGGTCCTCCTCGTCCGTCGGGGCATACACGTTGAGAAATCTGTATTCAGACCTCCCAACGCATATATCCAGACAGACGATTCGGCCATCGATATCATGTTGAAATTTTTGAATTTTATAATTTAAGAAATGTTTTGATAAATAGATCCCCACCCCCTTGGCCCTGGGCTTGCCAAAAGAACAGAAAAATTTCCCTCCCCATTCATTTTCAATATCCTGTATAATTTTGAAATTATCAATATGTGTTTCTTGAATAAACATAACATCAATGGATTCCAAGACAGAATGCGAAAAGAGCTGAGCTCTCTTCGCCCCGTCTCGAAATCCATTGATATTAATTGAAATAATTTTTAATTTAGCCTGATTATCCATAATGGAGGTGACCAGAAAAAAAACTGCAGCAAGCCCCAGTATATAATTATGTGAACATTAAAAATCCGTAAAAAAATTCCGACCCAAAAATTTTGAAGCGTTACCCCTACCCCAATTTTCCTACAAGTAACTGGCCATGTGCTTTGGAACAAAAACAAAAACATAAATAATGTCACATGACCAGTTCGAATGACGAGGGGATTTCCCATCAAGTCAAGTATTGTTAAACCCAGTAGAGCATAGTCCATTGTATAAAATACAATGAAAAATACTCGACTGGGCTGAACAACAATGACTGATTGAAAGACCGAAAGAAAAATCAATATTTTTAACAATAGGGAGCACGATGTGTTCAGATTCTGGAGACGTTTACTGGGAAATGGCCATCTAAAATGTACACGTACAGTTTGGGTCGGAAAATAATAATTATGACTTAAAACCAAATAATGATAGGGAAAATGCATTTTTGGATAATAAAAAACAAAATACTTAACAGAGAATAACTTTAACAGATAAGGGAGATAATTTAGTTTCAAAGATAACAATAACAAATAATTTAAGGCTGTCGCTAACAAATAATTTAAGGATGTCACCAACAAATGAATTAAGGCCACAGCCAACGCACCTGGGATCGGCAGTCCGACTCGTAGAGTCGAACTGCCAAGCCCAGGAACGCAGGCTGCCCTATAATTGCAAGATAAAACAACAAAAATAAAAACACTATACATACATTTTGCAGAAATATAAACTACTGGTGTTAACCCAGTAGAGAGAGAGTCCTTGGACGGTCCAGGTTCGTCATCGGTGAATTCAGTCCAGGTAAAAATCATAGTCCGTTAGGAAGTTCCGAGTCGTAAGGCAAAACAAAAAGCGTTCAAATTACACATCCTCATCCACTTCGATCTCCTCCTCCGAAGGTGAACCGAACAGATCCTCAGTGAAAATGGATTTCGGACTGAGTTTCTCCATCCTCAAAGTTTCCTCCGCCCAGGTGGTAAACACTTTCTTTAGATCCTTCTTCTTCTTCTTCTTCTTCTTCTTTTTGTCGACGACCAAACTAAAACCATCGTTGGAATCTTCAGCTCTGTCGATATCGGAATCCCTACCCCGCTTGGCAAGAGTCTGAGTAATCATAGGAGTGTCAGGTACAGTGGTGACAGAGATATCTGGTGACTTAGGAGCCACGGGCTCAGGAGGCGGAACACTCACAGTCTCCTTGACTGGCTCTACAGGTGTAACTTTCTTCGTTACTGCTGAAGAATATAAAGGCCGCTGAGTGGCAGTTTCCACGGAACCAGTGCAAAACTGCCTGGTGTGCCCCACCTTCCTACACTTCAGGCACATGGGTGGTCTCCCTGGCATGGTAATCATTGCCGTAAGATCCATAATTCGAACGGTATACGGGATGTATTGAATGGCATGCAAAGGTACCTCTAAAGCAACTTCCCGAATTCCATTAAATATCTCAATACCTCCAACAGTAGTCCTAGAACGATCAAAACGAATTACTTTGCCAAAAGATGAGAAAAAATTCCTGATGATATCATCATCCATATGGTGAGGCAGCCAATGCACGCGTAACCTGACATTCTGGCAATTCCACCAAGAAAATAACAACGACCGACTATTCAGGAACAGTTCTGCCCTGGTCACTAGAGCCTCACCATCTTCCTTGTTCTGCAGCACTGCAAACCATTCAAATGGTTTCTCCATTTTATATAATGCACAAATTTTGTCAGGAGGCACAACTTTACTAATCACTGAAACCAGGTCTTCCAGGGAAACCCTCCCGGGATTCCCTCCTCCAATCCATATCCTCACCGTACGCTCAATTATGTTTTTATCCATAATAAGAACAGATACTACACTTTGATCTTAGCCAAAAGGCCGAGAAGCGATGTCGATTTTTCTCTGGCCCTTCCATCTGTTCAGAATGAAATTATCTTCTGCCACGGTGAGAAGATATCATAGAAAGGCAGTCGAGTGGTTAAATGGGAAATGAGTGGACCCCCGTTCCACCATGCTGCCTATGCTGGTTCGCGTGCAAGCTTAAAATGATTTTTTCGGATTTCCTCAATAACTGAAAATCCCTGACATGTGTCGATGATTCCCACAGACAGCGCGGACAGCACGCTTTTTGGCCCAAACTCACAAATCTCAAACTTATCAAAACGTTCACTCAACGTAGTTAGGACGTTTAACCTACGAAAAATCATGCGGTCACTATTGGCCATTTACCCGCTTTGATTGTTCGCACCTGGAATATGCACTCCCAGTTTGGAATAAACTTCAGGCGTTTGCGTAAAGTAAGAAAAATGCTTTCGATCTGTTTGAAGTGAAAAGGAATAAATTACACAATTTCATTCGCGATCGTAAAATTAATGGTTCCATTCGACAAATTGCAAATTTAAAAAAATAAATCTTTCCAGATTGTTGGCCCATTTTATAAAATTATGTTATGAACGCCCAGACCTGTGTTTACTTGATATAAGATGCTTAATTTTCACCATTCTAATGTCTACGGCCATATCACGTTGAAAACACCGGTTCTCGTCCGATCACCGAAGTTAAGCAACGTCGAGCCCGGTTAGTACTTGGATGGGTGACCGCCTGGGAATACCGGGTGCTGTAGACATTTTACTCAAATTCAAATAGGCCTAGCGAACATGTTAAATCTCTATTTATCCCCTCCCCATTTTGACTAAGGGAAACCAGTTTTTGATAAAGTGCAGATAAAATATTATAAAAAACAATTTCTTATGTTAATAGCCTTGTTTTCAGTTTTCTTCTCTCTGTTTTGTTTTGTTTTTATGAAGGGGTGAGCGCGAACGCAGACCCCCATACGCACAAATTGTGCACTCGAGTCGCCCACATTTGGGGCGATCGCTGGAGTCAGCCCAACCGAAGTGCAATGGAAGAGCCTCATCCAGGAGGCACGCCCATAGTTGATCAGCGTGAACCTCCGAGCCAGGTAAGTATGCTTTTCGCTGGTCACGCGACCTGCCTAGCTAGTAAACATTGCGACACCGACGGGGTGTTTTACCTTGATGTTAGTTGTTTTCATTCTCCGTTTTGGACACTTTTTTTTTTAAAAACCTGTCTTTATCATTGTGAAAATTCTGTTTACTTTTTTTTTCTTCACAAACACACCATTTTATCACAAAACGAAAATATTTTTGACATTCATTTCATAGTTAACAAATATTGTTCAGGTTTGCTGGATTTTGTGCATTCAGCAATCTAATTTCAGACGTTGGACATACGTATGTAAAATGTTCTGCAAACGTTCTTTGGTACAGAGCATTTGTAGTCACGCAGGAGGATAAACTTTTTGCGGTGAAAATCGACTCACTTTTTAGTTATTGGCGTCTAAGGTGTATACCTATGCAAAATGGCTTATCGTGACTGTGACAATTTTACGGGGCGTGGAGGAAGCAAGAGTACGGTCCGGAGAGAATCACCGAGCATCGACGAGCATCTGTCAGCTCCTCAACATTCTGACTCTGTTCAAGTTCCACTCGAGCAGGGTTACAGAGGTTGAAGACATGTCCAACATCGACGTGCAGTACGCCTTAGTACACGGCGTCATCCGGGATTTTTAAAGGTGCCTTGCTCAAGGACACAACGCGGGTCGTCCCGGTGTGGGGTCGAACTTGGGACCTCTAGCATAGAAGTCCAACAGTCTACCCCCGAGAGCCCATTCCATACAAAGAAAAAATAATAGCAACAGCACCGCCAACATGATGGTAGCGGCGGCGCGGAGGGGGGGGGGGGGCAAAACATGAATCTATTTTTAATTTATTTTGGTAGTGGGCCGATCCCGGAGGTACTGCAATACCGGGCCAACCCGTGGCGAGGTTAGAGCAAGCTCTGTGGCACTCACCTGGTGTCAAAAATCAGTTTAATATCGATGCTCCCCGATGGGGAACGTATCAGATATTAAGCTGATAAGAACAGATACTACACTTTGATCTTAGCCAAAAGGCCGAGAAGCGATGTCGATTTTTCTCTGGCCCTTCCATCTGTTCAGAATGAAATTATCTTCTGCCACGGTGAGAAGATATCATAGAAAGGCAGTCGAGTGGTTAAATGGGAAATGAGTGGACCCCCGTTCCACCATGCTGCCTATGCTGGTTCGCGTGCAAGCTTAAAATGATTTTTTCGGATTTCCTCAATAACTGAAAATCCCTGACATGTGTCGATGATTCCCACAGACAGCGCGGACAGCACGCTTTTTGGCCCAAACTCACAAATCTCAAACTTATCAAAACGTTCACTCAACGTAGTTAGGACGTTTAACCTACGAAAAATCATGCGGTCACTATTGGCCATTTACCCGCTTTGATTGTTCGCACCTGGAATATGCACTCCCAGTTTGGAATAAACTTCAGGCGTTTGCGTAAAGTAAGAAAAATGCTTTCGATCTGTTTGAAGTGAAAAGGAATAAATTACACAATTTCATTCGCGATCGTAAAATTAATGGTTCCATTCGACAAATTGCAAATTTAAAAAAATAAATCTTTCCAGATTGTTGGCCCATTTTATAAAATTATGTTATGAACGCCCAGACCTGTGTTTACTTGATATAAGATGCTTAATTTTCACCATTCTAATGTCTACGGCCATATCACGTTGAAAACACCGGTTCTCGTCCGATCACCGAAGTTAAGCAACGTCGAGCCCGGTTAGTACTTGGATGGGTGACCGCCTGGGAATACCGGGTGCTGTAGACATTTTACTCAAATTCAAATAGGCCTAGCGAACATGTTAAATCTCTATTTATCCCCTCCCCATTTTGACTAAGGGAAACCAGTTTTTGATAAAGTGCAGATAAAATATTATAAAAAACAATTTCTTATGTTAATAGCCTTGTTTTCAGTTTTCTTCTCTCTGTTTTGTTTTGTTTTTATGAAGGGGTGAGCGCGAACGCAGACCCCCATACGCACAAATTGTGCACTCGAGTCGCCCACATTTGGGGCGATCGCTGGAGTCAGCCCAACCGAAGTGCAATGGAAGAGCCTCATCCAGGAGGCACGCCCATAGTTGATCAGCGTGAACCTCCGAGCCAGGTAAGTATGCTTTTCGCTGGTCACGCGACCTGCCTAGCTAGTAAACATTGCGACACCGACGGGGTGTTTTACCTTGATGTTAGTTGTTTTCATTCTCCGTTTTGGACACTTTTTTTTTTAAAAACCTGTCTTTATCATTGTGAAAATTCTGTTTACTTTTTTTTTCTTCACAAACACACCATTTTATCACAAAACGAAAATATTTTTGACATTCATTTCATAGTTAACAAATATTGTTCAGGTTTGCTGGATTTTGTGCATTCAGCAATCTAATTTCAGACGTTGGACATACGTATGTAAAATGTTCTGCAAACGTTCTTTGGTACAGAGCATTTGTAGTCACGCAGGAGGATAAACTTTTTGCGGTGAAAATCGACTCACTTTTTAGTTATTGGCGTCTAAGGTGTATACCTATGCAAAATGGCTTATCGTGACTGTGACAATTTTACGGGGCGTGGAGGAAGCAAGAGTACGGTCCGGAGAGAATCACCGAGCATCGACGAGCATCTGTCAGCTCCTCAACATTCTGACTCTGTTCAAGTTCCACTCGAGCAGGGTTACAGAGGTTGAAGACATGTCCAACATCGACGTGCAGTACGCCTTAGTACACGGCGTCATCCGGGATTTTTAAAGGTGCCTTGCTCAAGGACACAACGCGGGTCGTCCCGGTGTGGGGTCGAACTTGGGACCTCTAGCATAGAAGTCCAACAGTCTACCCCCGAGAGCCCATTCCATACAAAGAAAAAATAATAGCAACAGCACCGCCAACATGATGGTAGCGGCGGCGCGGAGGGGGGGGGGGGGGGCAAAACATGAATCTATTTTTAATTTATTTTGGTAGTGGGCCGATCCCGGAGGTACTGCAATACCGGGCCAACCCGTGGCGAGGTTAGAGCAAGCTCTGTGGCACTCACCTGGTGTCAAAAATCAGTTTAATATCGATGCTCCCCGATGGGGAACGTATCAGATATTAAGCTGATAAGAACAGATACTACACTTTGATCTTAGCCAAAAGGCCGAGAAGCGATGTCGATTTTTCTCTGGCCCTTCCATCTGTTCAGAATGAAATTATCTTCTGCCACGGTGAGAAGATATCATAGAAAGGCAGTCGAGTGGTTAAATGGGAAATGAGTGGACCCCCGTTCCACCATGCTGCCTATGCTGGTTCGCGTGCAAGCTTAAAATGATTTTTTCGGATTTCCTCAATAACTGAAAATCCCTGACATGTGTCGATGATTCCCACAGACAGCGCGGACAGCACGCTTTTTGGCCCAAACTCACAAATCTCAAACTTATCAAAACGTTCACTCAACGTAGTTAGGACGTTTAACCTACGAAAAATCATGCGGTCACTATTGGCCATTTACCCGCTTTGATTGTTCGCACCTGGAATATGCACTCCCAGTTTGGAATAAACTTCAGGCGTTTGCGTAAAGTAAGAAAAATGCTTTCGATCTGTTTGAAGTGAAAAGGAATAAATTACACAATTTCATTCGCGATCGTAAAATTAATGGTTCCATTCGACAAATTGCAAATTTAAAAAAATAAATCTTTCCAGATTGTTGGCCCATTTTATAAAATTATGTTATGAACGCCCAGACCTGTGTTTACTTGATATAAGATGCTTAATTTTCACCATTCTAATGTCTACGGCCATATCACGTTGAAAACACCGGTTCTCGTCCGATCACCGAAGTTAAGCAACGTCGAGCCCGGTTAGTACTTGGATGGGTGACCGCCTGGGAATACCGGGTGCTGTAGACATTTTACTCAAATTCAAATAGGCCTAGCGAACATGTTAAATCTCTATTTATCCCCTCCCCATTTTGACTAAGGGAAACCAGTTTTTGATAAAGTGCAGATAAAATATTATAAAAAACAATTTCTTATGTTAATAGCCTTGTTTTCAGTTTTCTTCTCTCTGTTTTGTTTTGTTTTTATGAAGGGGTGAGCGCGAACGCAGACCCCCATACGCACAAATTGTGCACTCGAGTCGCCCACATTTGGGGCGATCGCTGGAGTCAGCCCAACCGAAGTGCAATGGAAGAGCCTCATCCAGGAGGCACGCCCATAGTTGATCAGCGTGAACCTCCGAGCCAGGTAAGTATGCTTTTCGCTGGTCACGCGACCTGCCTAGCTAGTAAACATTGCGACACCGACGGGGTGTTTTACCTTGATGTTAGTTGTTTTCATTCTCCGTTTTGGACACTTTTTTTTTTAAAAACCTGTCTTTATCATTGTGAAAATTCTGTTTACTTTTTTTTTCTTCACAAACACACCATTTTATCACAAAACGAAAATATTTTTGACATTCATTTCATAGTTAACAAATATTGTTCAGGTTTGCTGGATTTTGTGCATTCAGCAATCTAATTTCAGACGTTGGACATACGTATGTAAAATGTTCTGCAAACGTTCTTTGGTACAGAGCATTTGTAGTCACGCAGGAGGATAAACTTTTTGCGGTGAAAATCGACTCACTTTTTAGTTATTGGCGTCTAAGGTGTATACCTATGCAAAATGGCTTATCGTGACTGTGACAATTTTACGGGGCGTGGAGGAAGCAAGAGTACGGTCCGGAGAGAATCACCGAGCATCGACGAGCATCTGTCAGCTCCTCAACATTCTGACTCTGTTCAAGTTCCACTCGAGCAGGGTTACAGAGGTTGAAGACATGTCCAACATCGACGTGCAGTACGCCTTAGTACACGGCGTCATCCGGGATTTTTAAAGGTGCCTTGCTCAAGGACACAACGCGGGTCGTCCCGGTGTGGGGTCGAACTTGGGACCTCTAGCATAGAAGTCCAACAGTCTACCCCCGAGAGCCCATTCCATACAAAGAAAAAATAATAGCAACAGCACCGCCAACATGATGGTAGCGGCGGCGCGGAGGGGGGGGGGGCAAAACATGAATCTATTTTTAATTTATTTTGGTAGTGGGCCGATCCCGGAGGTACTGCAATACCGGGCCAACCCGTGGCGAGGTTAGAGCAAGCTCTGTGGCACTCACCTGGTGTCAAAAATCAGTTTAATATCGATGCTCCCCGATGGGGAACGTATCAGATATTAAGCTGATAAGAACAGATACTACACTTTGATCTTAGCCAAAAGGCCGAGAAGCGATGTCGATTTTTCTCTGGCCCTTCCATCTGTTCAGAATGAAATTATCTTCTGCCACGGTGAGAAGATATCATAGAAAGGCAGTCGAGTGGTTAAATGGGAAATGAGTGGACCCCCGTTCCACCATGCTGCCTATGCTGGTTCGCGTGCAAGCTTAAAATGATTTTTTCGGATTTCCTCAATAACTGAAAATCCCTGACATGTGTCGATGATTCCCACAGACAGCGCGGACAGCACGCTTTTTGGCCCAAACTCACAAATCTCAAACTTATCAAAACGTTCACTCAACGTAGTTAGGACGTTTAACCTACGAAAAATCATGCGGTCACTATTGGCCATTTACCCGCTTTGATTGTTCGCACCTGGAATATGCACTCCCAGTTTGGAATAAACTTCAGGCGTTTGCGTAAAGTAAGAAAAATGCTTTCGATCTGTTTGAAGTGAAAAGGAATAAATTACACAATTTCATTCGCGATCGTAAAATTAATGGTTCCATTCGACAAATTGCAAATTTAAAAAAATAAATCTTTCCAGATTGTTGGCCCATTTTATAAAATTATGTTATGAACGCCCAGACCTGTGTTTACTTGATATAAGATGCTTAATTTTCACCATTCTAATGTCTACGGCCATATCACGTTGAAAACACCGGTTCTCGTCCGATCACCGAAGTTAAGCAACGTCGAGCCCGGTTAGTACTTGGATGGGTGACCGCCTGGGAATACCGGGTGCTGTAGACATTTTACTCAAATTCAAATAGGCCTAGCGAACATGTTAAATCTCTATTTATCCCCTCCCCATTTTGACTAAGGGAAACCAGTTTTTGATAAAGTGCAGATAAAATATTATAAAAAACAATTTCTTATGTTAATAGCCTTGTTTTCAGTTTTCTTCTCTCTGTTTTGTTTTGTTTTTATGAAGGGGTGAGCGCGAACGCAGACCCCCATACGCACAAATTGTGCACTCGAGTCGCCCACATTTGGGGCGATCGCTGGAGTCAGCCCAACCGAAGTGCAATGGAAGAGCCTCATCCAGGAGGCACGCCCATAGTTGATCAGCGTGAACCTCCGAGCCAGGTAAGTATGCTTTTCGCTGGTCACGCGACCTGCCTAGCTAGTAAACATTGCGACACCGACGGGGTGTTTTACCTTGATGTTAGTTGTTTTCATTCTCCGTTTTGGACACTTTTTTTTTTAAAAACCTGTCTTTATCATTGTGAAAATTCTGTTTACTTTTTTTTTCTTCACAAACACACCATTTTATCACAAAACGAAAATATTTTTGACATTCATTTCATAGTTAACAAATATTGTTCAGGTTTGCTGGATTTTGTGCATTCAGCAATCTAATTTCAGACGTTGGACATACGTATGTAAAATGTTCTGCAAACGTTCTTTGGTACAGAGCATTTGTAGTCACGCAGGAGGATAAACTTTTTGCGGTGAAAATCGACTCACTTTTTAGTTATTGGCGTCTAAGGTGTATACCTATGCAAAATGGCTTATCGTGACTGTGACAATTTTACGGGGCGTGGAGGAAGCAAGAGTACGGTCCGGAGAGAATCACCGAGCATCGACGAGCATCTGTCAGCTCCTCAACATTCTGACTCTGTTCAAGTTCCACTCGAGCAGGGTTACAGAGGTTGAAGACATGTCCAACATCGACGTGCAGTACGCCTTAGTACACGGCGTCATCCGGGATTTTTAAAGGTGCCTTGCTCAAGGACACAACGCGGGTCGTCCCGGTGTGGGGTCGAACTTGGGACCTCTAGCATAGAAGTCCAACAGTCTACCCCCGAGAGCCCATTCCATACAAAGAAAAAATAATAGCAACAGCACCGCCAACATGATGGTAGCGGCGGCGCGGAGGGGGGGGGGGGGGCAAAACATGAATCTATTTTTAATTTATTTTGGTAGTGGGCCGATCCCGGAGGTACTGCAATACCGGGCCAACCCGTGGCGAGGTTAGAGCAAGCTCTGTGGCACTCACCTGGTGTCAAAAATCAGTTTAATATCGATGCTCCCCGATGGGGAACGTATCAGATATTAAGCTGATAAGAACAGATACTACACTTTGATCTTAGCCAAAAGGCCGAGAAGCGATGTCGATTTTTCTCTGGCCCTTCCATCTGTTCAGAATGAAATTATCTTCTGCCACGGTGAGAAGATATCATAGAAAGGCAGTCGAGTGGTTAAATGGGAAATGAGTGGACCCCCGTTCCACCATGCTGCCTATGCTGGTTCGCGTGCAAGCTTAAAATGATTTTTTCGGATTTCCTCAATAACTGAAAATCCCTGACATGTGTCGATGATTCCCACAGACAGCGCGGACAGCACGCTTTTTGGCCCAAACTCACAAATCTCAAACTTATCAAAACGTTCACTCAACGTAGTTAGGACGTTTAACCTACGAAAAATCATGCGGTCACTATTGGCCATTTACCCGCTTTGATTGTTCGCACCTGGAATATGCACTCCCAGTTTGGAATAAACTTCAGGCGTTTGCGTAAAGTAAGAAAAATGCTTTCGATCTGTTTGAAGTGAAAAGGAATAAATTACACAATTTCATTCGCGATCGTAAAATTAATGGTTCCATTCGACAAATTGCAAATTTAAAAAAATAAATCTTTCCAGATTGTTGGCCCATTTTATAAAATTATGTTATGAACGCCCAGACCTGTGTTTACTTGATATAAGATGCTTAATTTTCACCATTCTAATGTCTACGGCCATATCACGTTGAAAACACCGGTTCTCGTCCGATCACCGAAGTTAAGCAACGTCGAGCCCGGTTAGTACTTGGATGGGTGACCGCCTGGGAATACCGGGTGCTGTAGACATTTTACTCAAATTCAAATAGGCCTAGCGAACATGTTAAATCTCTATTTATCCCCTCCCCATTTTGACTAAGGGAAACCAGTTTTTGATAAAGTGCAGATAAAATATTATAAAAAACAATTTCTTATGTTAATAGCCTTGTTTTCAGTTTTCTTCTCTCTGTTTTGTTTTGTTTTTATGAAGGGGTGAGCGCGAACGCAGACCCCCATACGCACAAATTGTGCACTCGAGTCGCCCACATTTGGGGCGATCGCTGGAGTCAGCCCAACCGAAGTGCAATGGAAGAGCCTCATCCAGGAGGCACGCCCATAGTTGATCAGCGTGAACCTCCGAGCCAGGTAAGTATGCTTTTCGCTGGTCACGCGACCTGCCTAGCTAGTAAACATTGCGACACCGACGGGGTGTTTTACCTTGATGTTAGTTGTTTTCATTCTCCGTTTTGGACACTTTTTTTTTTAAAAACCTGTCTTTATCATTGTGAAAATTCTGTTTACTTTTTTTTTCTTCACAAACACACCATTTTATCACAAAACGAAAATATTTTTGACATTCATTTCATAGTTAACAAATATTGTTCAGGTTTGCTGGATTTTGTGCATTCAGCAATCTAATTTCAGACGTTGGACATACGTATGTAAAATGTTCTGCAAACGTTCTTTGGTACAGAGCATTTGTAGTCACGCAGGAGGATAAACTTTTTGCGGTGAAAATCGACTCACTTTTTAGTTATTGGCGTCTAAGGTGTATACCTATGCAAAATGGCTTATCGTGACTGTGACAATTTTACGGGGCGTGGAGGAAGCAAGAGTACGGTCCGGAGAGAATCACCGAGCATCGACGAGCATCTGTCAGCTCCTCAACATTCTGACTCTGTTCAAGTTCCACTCGAGCAGGGTTACAGAGGTTGAAGACATGTCCAACATCGACGTGCAGTACGCCTTAGTACACGGCGTCATCCGGGATTTTTAAAGGTGCCTTGCTCAAGGACACAACGCGGGTCGTCCCGGTGTGGGGTCGAACTTGGGACCTCTAGCATAGAAGTCCAACAGTCTACCCCCGAGAGCCCATTCCATACAAAGAAAAAATAATAGCAACAGCACCGCCAACATGATGGTAGCGGCGGCGCGGAGGGGGGGGGGGGCAAAACATGAATCTATTTTTAATTTATTTTGGTAGTGGGCCGATCCCGGAGGTACTGCAATACCGGGCCAACCCGTGGCGAGGTTAGAGCAAGCTCTGTGGCACTCACCTGGTGTCAAAAATCAGTTTAATATCGATGCTCCCCGATGGGGAACGTATCAGATATTAAGCTGATAAGAACAGATACTACACTTTGATCTTAGCCAAAAGGCCGAGAAGCGATGTCGATTTTTCTCTGGCCCTTCCATCTGTTCAGAATGAAATTATCTTCTGCCACGGTGAGAAGATATCATAGAAAGGCAGTCGAGTGGTTAAATGGGAAATGAGTGGACCCCCGTTCCACCATGCTGCCTATGCTGGTTCGCGTGCAAGCTTAAAATGATTTTTTCGGATTTCCTCAATAACTGAAAATCCCTGACATGTGTCGATGATTCCCACAGACAGCGCGGACAGCACGCTTTTTGGCCCAAACTCACAAATCTCAAACTTATCAAAACGTTCACTCAACGTAGTTAGGACGTTTAACCTACGAAAAATCATGCGGTCACTATTGGCCATTTACCCGCTTTGATTGTTCGCACCTGGAATATGCACTCCCAGTTTGGAATAAACTTCAGGCGTTTGCGTAAAGTAAGAAAAATGCTTTCGATCTGTTTGAAGTGAAAAGGAATAAATTACACAATTTCATTCGCGATCGTAAAATTAATGGTTCCATTCGACAAATTGCAAATTTAAAAAAATAAATCTTTCCAGATTGTTGGCCCATTTTATAAAATTATGTTATGAACGCCCAGACCTGTGTTTACTTGATATAAGATGCTTAATTTTCACCATTCTAATGTCTACGGCCATATCACGTTGAAAACACCGGTTCTCGTCCGATCACCGAAGTTAAGCAACGTCGAGCCCGGTTAGTACTTGGATGGGTGACCGCCTGGGAATACCGGGTGCTGTAGACATTTTACTCAAATTCAAATAGGCCTAGCGAACATGTTAAATCTCTATTTATCCCCTCCCCATTTTGACTAAGGGAAACCAGTTTTTGATAAAGTGCAGATAAAATATTATAAAAAACAATTTCTTATGTTAATAGCCTTGTTTTCAGTTTTCTTCTCTCTGTTTTGTTTTGTTTTTATGAAGGGGTGAGCGCGAACGCAGACCCCCATACGCACAAATTGTGCACTCGAGTCGCCCACATTTGGGGCGATCGCTGGAGTCAGCCCAACCGAAGTGCAATGGAAGAGCCTCATCCAGGAGGCACGCCCATAGTTGATCAGCGTGAACCTCCGAGCCAGGTAAGTATGCTTTTCGCTGGTCACGCGACCTGCCTAGCTAGTAAACATTGCGACACCGACGGGGTGTTTTACCTTGATGTTAGTTGTTTTCATTCTCCGTTTTGGACACTTTTTTTTTTAAAAACCTGTCTTTATCATTGTGAAAATTCTGTTTACTTTTTTTTTCTTCACAAACACACCATTTTATCACAAAACGAAAATATTTTTGACATTCATTTCATAGTTAACAAATATTGTTCAGGTTTGCTGGATTTTGTGCATTCAGCAATCTAATTTCAGACGTTGGACATACGTATGTAAAATGTTCTGCAAACGTTCTTTGGTACAGAGCATTTGTAGTCACGCAGGAGGATAAACTTTTTGCGGTGAAAATCGACTCACTTTTTAGTTATTGGCGTCTAAGGTGTATACCTATGCAAAATGGCTTATCGTGACTGTGACAATTTTACGGGGCGTGGAGGAAGCAAGAGTACGGTCCGGAGAGAATCACCGAGCATCGACGAGCATCTGTCAGCTCCTCAACATTCTGACTCTGTTCAAGTTCCACTCGAGCAGGGTTACAGAGGTTGAAGACATGTCCAACATCGACGTGCAGTACGCCTTAGTACACGGCGTCATCCGGGATTTTTAAAGGTGCCTTGCTCAAGGACACAACGCGGGTCGTCCCGGTGTGGGGTCGAACTTGGGACCTCTAGCATAGAAGTCCAACAGTCTACCCCCGAGAGCCCATTCCATACAAAGAAAAAATAATAGCAACAGCACCGCCAACATGATGGTAGCGGCGGCGCGGAGGGGGGGGGGGGGGGGCAAAACATGAATCTATTTTTAATTTATTTTGGTAGTGGGCCGATCCCGGAGGTACTGCAATACCGGGCCAACCCGTGGCGAGGTTAGAGCAAGCTCTGT